>FIZR01004917.1:0-48856 GCA_900060175.1 Ferrisia virgata
TCTCTCTCTCTCTCTCTCTCTCTCTCTCTCTCTCTCTCTCTCTCTCTCTCTGTGGGGCTCTGTATACGACAGAGTGTTGTGTCTTTGTGTTGGTTGACGGATTCGGGCGGCGCAGGCGGGTTATTTCGGCCTGTATTTATGCGTGTACTAAAAATGAATAAAATATCGAAGAACAGAAATTAAAAGAGTCGCTGAGCCGGAGTCTACCCTCTTTCCCCTCTGTCAGGCTGTTATCGTTCAGATATCGTACAGTGAGCGTGCTGGTGCTGGTGCTGACGAACGTCGTCGCCAAATTTATCACCACGCCAATGACTACCATCGGAAAGAATTTTATTATAATCTTGGTCGTGTCGCGAAGACATACTCGCCCCCTCCCCTCGCCCTCCCCCTCCCCCCTCCGTTGAACTTTCAATTACCGATGTCTCGAGACCGAATTGGCGTATCATCCACCGAAAAAACGTTAAAATAAATGACGTCGTTTACACGATGTTTTATCGTAGACGTTTAATCGTAATGAGCTACTTTAAAAACTGGCTGTTATTCGGTTGTAGTTTTAATGACGATTTAATGTTGTCATTTTTTGATTAAGCAAGCAAGCAAGCAAGCAAGCAACCGGCACCAGATGACGGATCTGTAACATCGACAAGATGTACTTAGGTTTAATACTCGCCTCATATGTACTCGTTACCACTACCATCATCACCACCACTACTACTACTACTACTACTACACATGATGAGACGTGGTGTCGTTGGACCCACCAGACGTCAAAATGGGTTTCTAATCGAGCGCCGCTAAAATTAATAATTGAACTGCCCTGAAAATTTGAACAATTTACATATGTACTAAACAAAAGTCGACCTTTGATTAAATATTACGGTACGTTTTCTAGAACACGATCGTCGAACGTATGTACACGTATAATATAGGATAAATGTTGTTTTTTTTTTTTTTTTTTTTTTTTTTTTTTTTTCTAAATCTGTCACACCAGCGTTGTTTCCGTTCACACGACCATTGACATGTACCCTCTGGTCTTCCCCCTTTCGAACACGTGTGTTTGTGTGAGTGTTTTTGTACGTGTATTTGTCCGTATTCTTTATTATTATTATTATTTTTTCATCGTCGTCGACGTCGTCATCGTCGTCATCATCGTCTCCTTTTTTTTTTTTCGTGCCCGGTTGTGCCCGCGCACTTTTACTATTTCCGCGTTAATGATGCGAGCTGGTCTTGAAGCGATTAACGTAAACGCTCTTGTGTGGGATTTAATTGTAGACTAAAAGCTTCGAACGTGTCGTTTTGTTTAAATGCAGTCAGGACGAAGGAGATGGTGGAGAGGGGGGGGGGTCACAGGAAAGCGAAGAAGATGAATGCAGACGACTATACAGGTATGCAGGTAAATTTTTAGAAGAATTCGATGACCTATTTTTATTTGCGTTTTTTTTTTCAACTGGTTCGTTGTGATGAGGAGATACCGAAATGTACCCTATTCATACCCCCTCCCCTTCCCCCTCCCACTACCTCCCCACACATACACATAGGTCAACATGTAATTAATTACTAATATGACTTCTTATTGTTCAATATTTTTTTGAAAAACAATTGTGTCGATGTTTCAGCCCCCTACTTGGCTGATGAAGAGGTCCTGTAGGGGGGTTAGAATTTGTCAAATTTTCTTAAAAATATGAAACGATAAAAGTAGCCACATCCATCCTACTCTGTTCGGATCTTATTTAATTATAATGGTCTTGAACTTGAAAATTTGAAAATATTGGGAAATGTTGAAAACAAGATTGGAAATTTTCCTGAGGAGGAGGGGGAGGGGAAGATTGCACCACCGATTTTTTCCCAAAATTTCGTATGAGAATGAAGAAACCAAGAGACAGGGCTGTGAATTTTTTTTAAATTTTTCTTACCCCAAACATGACCTTGAAATCGATTTTGAAATGTTGAGGTGGTCTGTGAGGCCGTTTTTCGGAATTAACAACTTGCGGTATTTTACACTCCGCAGAATTTTTAAAAATTTTTTCTGGTTGCGGCTCTCTCTGTGGAGCTTAAAAACCACCTTATTTGGTCGGAAATTTGACGTTCGATAAACGATAAAAATAGTTTTTGTGAGCTGTAGAGAGCATTAACCTGCCAAAATATTATGAAAAAAATTCTACGAAGTTGAAAAATATGTCTAATAACGTGAGATGATTTTTTCATGCTACCAGCTCCAAAAAGTAAGCCTGTAGACTCCCCTTAGGTTTCAAAGGTCGATTTTAAGGCTGTATTCAGGGTGAGAAAAATCTGAAAAAATTCCACAAAACTCTCTTCAGGTATCCTTAATTTTTATCTCAAATTAAAAAAAAAAAATTGGTGGAAAACTCGAGAAGAAAAAAAATTTGACCTGAAAACCTGTCTCGAAGTACATTTTTCATTGCCTTTGTATATCCTTGCGCAAGTTCAAAATTCGCGAATATGCTCAAAAATCGTATAATACTAATCGGGTTGAACCGAACCTCCCTCCCCCTCCCCCTGAGCAATTTTTTCTTTTAAAAATTCATTTTTACACGCGAGAAATAGTGAAATTTAGCATTCAGAGTGTAGAAATATGTCAATATAATCATTTTTTGAATCCACAACCCTCAAAATTTTGTAAAAATTTTACCCCCGATTTACTTGGGATGTATATAATTTCAGCTTAACCCTCCCCCCCGTCCCTCCTCCATAATTTGACCGTGGTTACTCTACTGATAATAGTACCAAACAAGTATGCAAAACAAAAATTTTTATTCTACGATCCAAGGTTTTAAATGAAAAGATGAGTGGGAGGTTCGTCGCAGCTCAATTTTTTATCATGGTAATTTTAGCACCGAAATTTTCCATTTTGAAAAAAAAATCATTGATTCTCAAAACTACGTATAGGCAAATTTCAAGACTTTATATTCTGAAAAAAAAAAATTGGGTAATTTTGATTCTACGAAATGTTTCCCACCGGAGCGCAATTAATCGTTGTATTGTTTGAAGAAATAAATACCTTTTCCAACTCGAAATAGTCTTCATATTCGAATCGTACGGAAAATTTCCACCGAAATGGACACCCAACTCGATACGTTTGCGATTTGAATTCGCGACCTTCACCGGCAGTCCTTTATTTAAGCCTAAAAGGAAACAACGTTCGACATTCAACAAAACACGTATTTTTACCACTTACATACCCACCACCACGATGGCATAGCTGGACCTACCTGGAGCAGGAAGCTGAAAAATAAAGACGTCATCGATGATCGTTGTGGGTACTGAAAAAAAAAAAAATAATAAAATAAATAAATAAAAAATAAAAAACCAAAGGCATTAAAAAATAGCAAATACTCGATCTATAAAACCATATGTGGAAATATGACATCTTTTTTATGTATTAGATATGATTTCATCTTGAATACCGCATTCGCCTCTCTTCCCTCCCTCCTCACCAGTGCAACCTATGTAGCCTTTACCATTATCATCACATTCCTGGTATACTTTTTATATATCTCTATACGATGTGTTCGTATAAGAAGAAGAGTTGAAAAAAAAAAAAAAGTAAAAAAACCAATGCAGTCTGTTGTTAGAGTGAAAATAGGTCCACATTGTGACCATAAATGGTTACCTAGACCATATCGCGAATCGAAATTCCCAGTTATTAAGTGTTTTGGATGACACTTCGTATAAGATACGATGGTCGCAAGAGATGGTGAAGTACCTACTCGGTTGGTTTTTTTTTTTTTTTTCATTATTTTTTTTCGTTCAACGGCAAGCAAAGTCGATGAAAAGAAGAGAGAAAAAAGAGAGCAGAAAAAAAAAATACTGTATACGAAAAACAATTCTATTCTATTCTTTTGTTTATCGAGTTTATAAGTATTTCGCACAAGGAAATAAAAAAATAATCACCGCGAACCGGTTTATGTGGCTCGGTTTTTTTTTTTTGTACATTTCTACCTACTGCGACGATATTGTTTACCAAATTGAAAATAGAAAAAATTTCTACGATTTTTTCAAAGTATATGATATGTTTTGGAGATAAAATTGATACGTTGAATTTTGGAAGTATGTTCTGTTGGGTGTGATTTCAGAGGAGAAAGATGGGGTAAATTTTTAGTAAAAAAAAAAAAATAAAGGGGGCAACATCTGGTGCATCCTTCGCTTCGTCTGATCGATAGATAATAATTAGTATGAAAAACTTAGCTATCTAAAATGACATAACACTGAAATATAATGGAAAATTTAACTTCACCGTACAAATGTCAAACCGGTTCACGCGTTAATTCTTGTCTCATCTCGTGTGCATTTTAATTCTTGAAGAAAAATATGTTTGAAATATTTTATAATGTTGTGGAAAATTTTTTTTCGCTTTTTTGCCACCTCAGCAGCAGCCTACCGCAGAGTTTCATGTTCGATGAACACGTTGGAAAAAATTCTGCAATTTGTTAGAAAAATATTGGTATCGATGAGTTCGACGTCAGTCACATTCCTGTGCTCGGTGGGAAAGAAAAATGTTGATAGGTTGGGTACTGGGTACTGAGTGAGATATGCTATTTGTGATGATGCTGGTCAGATTCTTGATTTACGTAAAATATTTTTCCAAAAGATTAGTATACCCTTATGATTGTATGACACCACACAACCGGTTGGGTAAAAACCTTAGCTCATATACAAACACACGTACTTATCTTTTAAAGGACTCAACATCAAGTTTGGCTTTTTGTTTTTTTTTGTTTTTTTTTTGTTGTAATGTTGTAAATTCGATTTAAAGATGAAAAAAAAAAAATACCTATAGGAGAAGAAATGAATTTTAAATTTACGAATCTCCCAGCATCTAGCGATGGAACAATCGTTAGAATATTCAAACAACTTTTTTCTTCTATATCTTGTTTTTTTTTTTTTTTTTTTTTCACTTCTTCAAATCCTTTCCATTATCCCATATAACGGACGATGCGATGGTTTATTTTCTCGAAAAAATATATTATACTTACGTACCCTCGAACTTGTTTGAATTCGCGTTTAGATTTTATCTTAATCGAAATGGAGAAGAAAAAAAAGAACATTTCGAGAAGCATAAACATGTTTTCGTTGTCTTGATTAAGAAACTTGGATTGACAGTTTAATATATATTCGATAAGAACTAGTTGAAGATTTCCCCCTCCCCTCCTCCTCCCTTTCAGCGGTGCATTTTTCGATAAGCCTGTGTATTGTTTTTTTTTTTTTTTTCTGTTCAGCCCTGCTGTGGCTTCTTTGCCTGCTTGTTATATAGCCTCTTATAGGACTGTTTTTGTGTTACTTATTACTCGACGAAAACGACTACAACGACCACGAAGAGCAACTACGTATATAAAATAATAATTAAACGTGCACATGGGGCGATATTTTATCGCCATACTCGATCATGTTCGAGTGTCGGTATTTATATACACCTTTTATACCTACAACCTAAGCTATATGGTTAGAGAGAGGGGTACCTCTACCTACTATGCCTATATTATATACGTGCGTATGTTTTTGTTGTTGTTGTTGTTGTTTTTTAATTTAATTAAAAAAATCCTCACTACATAAAGGGGGTATACTCGATGGCCAATTGATTTAACTTAATAATTTGTATAGTATATACCTATATAGCTAAGGCCACATTGTACGTACATTTAACATGTGTACCGAAAGGGTCTGTTTCGAGTACTTTTTTTTTTCATTTTTATTTTCGATACATGAACACGGTGACATGGCAGCAGTGGCGTTTAATTGCGCGTACTTGGATTTGTGGTAGGGGATGGTAAAATCGGGGTGCACACACAGAGCAGCGTTATTATTGTTCGGGGGTAGACGTTTTTTCTCAATGAACGAATGTAAAAATGTTGGTTAGAAATTTTGAGTACCACTTAGGACAATGGTATTGAGTAACTGGCCTTTTATACTTTTATACAATCGCGTTGATTAGCTGTAACTGTTGGTGTTGGCCTATTGAAAAGCGTAGCCGCATGTCGAAGAACTGTGGTCGCAACGGCCTGGCCACAGTCGACACACAGAGAGAAAATCTACCGATCACGTGAATGTTATGTGGGAAAAGTGGCGAATTTGACGAAACCCTTTTACAAATAAATGCTCGGTCACGTGACCTATAAACAACCGATACGATGAGACTGGCGTGACGTTGTGGAATTGTCACCCATACGGATTATTACCTTATTACTTCGGTCGGCGAGGAAATTTTTTCCCATTTTTATGGCTCACCGATGATGGTTCGGCCAGGATTTTGGTCATGGCGTGATGCTGTAAGTGACATTTCTCCTGCCTATATCCATATATATACTGTATATGTATATGTATGAATCGATACGTACGGTACGTGCGTCTCTGTGTAGTTGATCTGGTTATGATTTGTTAACACTTCAGAGGTTGCAAGGGTCGCGTAGCTTTCACTCGTTTGTATGGTCGTTTATTTATTTATTTGTTTGTTTGTTTGTTTATTTATTTGTTTGATTTTGAAAGTTTGCGGTGTGATGGTGAATTTACTGCTTGGCAAATGTGTGCCTTACTGCTGGTCTACGTGATCGTTCGGTTTTGTAGAAATGACCTGACGTGACGTGTCGAATTTTAAAATGAGGTTTTGGCGAACTGAAGTCGTCGAAATTTCCATCCATTTGCGGGGGGTATAAATTCGTTTTTGTGTGTTTACTTCGGAAGGTTATGAACGCGAGAGATTTTCGCTAAATGTGGAAAAAACCGTTCCAAATTCTAACCCATCTTGTTTCAACTCTTTGCCCAGCAGGTTTATTTCATGTAAAAGCCATCCAACTAACCTCGCATCTTGATAGTACTTTTTGATGGAGTTTTGGGTGTCAGGGTGAAGTGCGCAAGGGTCAGATCAAGAAACCAATACGTGGTTTTCCTTAACACTGTTTCATTATAAAGGTGGCTGGAGAGCAGGGGGTAGGGATACCCGGGTATGATATTTAACCTCAGCGTTCGCGAATTTCATTAAAAAAAAAATTTTTTCATTCTGAAGGGCAAGGGGATGGGCTCTGAGAGGGCTCATATTAAAAAAATGAGTCGATATTCAGACTCGGCGTATTTGAATTAGTAAAAATCGATATATCGCTTCACTTTTGCTCCATTGTGTTGGGGGAGGAGGAGGGGGGGTGAAAGGGATCATATCAGACAATTAAGCTGATATTCCTTCTTAGCGCACTGGAACGAGTAAGAGTCGTCGCGTCAATTCCTTTTTGCTATTGGAAATAAATTTTAATTATTTTGAGAAGTAAGGAGGTGGGTTCTGAGAGAGGTTATATCGAAAAAATAATTCGACATTCAAACTCAGTGTATTCAAATTAGTAAGAATGAGTATGTCGTTTCAATTTTGCCATTTTTCCTAAATTTCGACCCTAGTATTTGAGGTGGGGAGGGGGGGGGTTCTGAAAAGGCTCATATCAGACAGTTCAGCTAATATTTTTTCTCAGCGTACTCGAATGACAAACAATCCATACGTCAAATTCTTTTTTCCATTATTAAAAAATTTTGATTATTTTAAGGGGCAGAGGGCTTTGACAGGGCTCATACCGAGGAAGTTGGTCGAAATTCAAACTTAGTCTATTCGAATTAGTTAGAATTGATTTGTCGATTCAATTTTACCATTTTTTTTGAATTTCGACCATAAGGGGAGGGGGGGGGCTTGTGAGGAAGCTCGTATCAAAAAAGTAAGTCAATATTTAAACTTAGCGTATTCGAATGAATAAGAATCGCTATGTCGCTTCACTTTTGCCATTTTTTTGTATTTCAACCTATGTGTGTGTGTGTGGAAGAAGGGGGGGGGGTGAAAGGGCTCATATTAAAAAAGTAAGCCGATATTCCAACTTATCGTACTCGTATTAGTAAAAATCGTTATTTCTTTGCATTTTTTTTCATTGAAATTTGTTTTGACTCTGTTTAATGCGGGGGGGAGGGGGGAGTCTCTAAGAGGACTCATGTCTAAAAAAGTAATTTGATATTCAAATTCAACGTATTCCAATTAGTAAGAATCTATGCATCGTTTCACTTTTACCATTTTTTAATATTTCGACTATAGTGTGGCGGGGGAGGGGGGGGAATGAAAGGGCTCATATTGAAAAAGTTTAGCAAAAATCGTTATTTCTTTCCATTTTTTTCATTAAAATTTTTTTTAACTGATGAAGGAGGGTGAGGGGGGGTCACTGAGAGGGCTCATATTAAAGAAGTAATTCGATATTCAAATTCAACGTATTCGGATTAGTAAGAATCTATATGTCGTTTCACTTTTGCCATTGTTTTGAAATGTCGTTCACGGTCTTGTAGGGTGGGGGGGGGGCTCTAAGAGAGCTCATATCAAAAAAGTAAGCCGATATCTCAACTCAACGTTGTTTAATTTGTAATAATAAATATGTCACTTCTTTTTTGCCTTTTTTTTTTTAAATTTTGGCCAAAATTGAGAACCCTCAGATCTCTTAGCGGTATTGGGATCTGAATTTGAAAATTGGCCGGTTAAAACAAACACAACGAGGTCCTTTTGTTGTAATTTTTTCAAAATTTTAAAAAGCAACTTTGAACCTTTACGCTGGTCATGGAAAATCGAGTCTCCACCTGGAAAATTCAGCTTTGAATATTGAAAATTTCGCTAATCAGTTTCGAATCACGTTTTCAGTTTGCTTACAAAACTGTGCAACATTTTGGGTCTAATAAACGTGGAAATTTGTTTCTTGAAAATTCGAACCGTTTTACAAACAATCTGAAGGCAGTCTCCCCTCTGTCCTGCTACAGAAATGACGATGATTATTTCGCTTCATCCCTGAGAGGAGGAACTTTTTAAAAAATTTTTAGCTAAATCGAAAGTGACCCGCAGTTAGGTTGAGGTAAAAGCTCTCACACAGTATTTTGTGCTGGTCAAATCTAACATTTACTTTAGCTCTGGTCGAGCTTGCCAACTGCATATGGTATTTTTGTTGCTTCATCTTTCGGAAACTACATGAAGAATCTTCTTTGCTTAAGTTATCGTTTGCATAAAAATTCGATTAAAAAAATTCTCGTAATTACTCGGCGAAACGAAACTCGTCGATATTTTATGTACATGTTCGTTGCTGACGATATGTTATTTTTATTACCTACCTGTAAGTAGCGAATACTTAGGCCTATCCTACATTGTAGGTATATACGCGGTTACAGGGTTGGCTAAACTGTGTGTGTAGTCGAGAGAGGGATTGTCTATTTGGTTATCCAACCTCCTAACGTTATAATCGAACTTAGAGAGCGAAACCAAATCACTGGGTTGGAACTGCTGTTGTCATGGACGAACTTGAAAAACAAACAACAATTTTCACGAATAATTTAAGGTGGAAATTATTACGCATTGTGTGCGTGTATGTGGGATCTATGTTGGGTATTTTTTTTTTTTCGACGAATTTGGTGGTCGATTAGAGTAGCTAGAGGGTGGGGGGTGGAGGGTGGAAAGGATAGCAGGCCGGTGAAAGTAAATACGCAGCGGGAGTATTTTTATTTTTGTATAGTTGGTGTATTTTTTCGTGAAAAAAAAAAAAATAAAATAGATAGCCATGTTTTTTTTTTTTTTTTGTTAGTTTTCAGTTGCATGTGGTTTTGAAATAGAGCTGGTAAACTTTCAAATGGTCAGTTCGTCGTTTTGAAATTTTATCAAGATGGTGTGCCTAATTCTGAGCCTAAAATATTTCAACCAGAATTAGAAATTGTAGCGAAGGCGTTCTGTTTGAAAAATATATGCAATATTTTAGGGTATTTTGAAATGAAATTTGTCCCACGGGGCGATTTCAGATTCACAACGTACTTCATAATGGTGATAAATCTCATTTCCTTCTGTTAATGAAAAATCGTTCAACTTATCTAAGTATGTTAAAATTTTACAATACCATATTGCTAGTGGGTTTACTTGGTGCCAGGAAAATTTCTACGGTTTATGACGACGAGTAAAAAGAAGGCAAAAAAATGAATATGTACAAGGGCATTATTAGGATCATCGTATCGCGCGACACGACTTCCCTGGTACGATATTATTGACACGATCGTAGCTACGATATTTACACCTGTCTAGTAATATATTCGCCTAGGTATAAGCTCGCTATAAAGTAAAAAATATACCCATTACCCGTGGCACGTTTAATTTCGCGCAGTCAGCTTGGTGCCATTTTACACGAGTAAAAATTAAAGGTTGAAAAAAAAACCATAGCTGTATTGTGGTTGTGATTCGTGAAGAGAGCGTGGCTTATACGAACGTGATTCATTTATATGCTCGAAATGTCGTCTATACTCTTTTTTATCCTTTTTTTTTTTCCTCTCTATATTCGACTTCTTTTTGAGCGTATACGAATTTGACGAACGATGTAGAAAAATTGACGCTCGGCAGCAATCTCGTGGCGCTTCGTCGACAATAAACGTCGAGCTGTACTTCAATTACGCGATGACAAATCAAAGTACGTACTATACCTATGAAATGCCACCAAACAGGCAAGAGCAAGATGAAAGGGAGAAAAAAAGTCACCGAAAAACCATCGATTTGGAAAAAATTATCTAAAAAAGAGAGATAGAAAGAATTGACGCTTCGCTTACCTATTTGCACCTCTTTCGATGTACCTATATATTTCTATAGATTTGAGAGAAGAAAAAAAAGAAGAAGCTCTTCGTCCAACCAATCGAGAATACGTCAATAAAAAGAGGACGATGAAAAAAAATGGCAATTTAATTTGCCTTTTTTTATTCGATCCGAAGTACTACAATACGTATCGAATGTTCGTATTTAGCATCATATTTTACTACACTAAGCTACGTGTATAGAGTGAAAGATAAGAAGAAAAAAACACACACACACACAAGAGGATTGAGCCACTTGCGCCACACAGATAGACGGCAATTAAAGTACGCGTTGGGGTGTAAGAAAATGAAATTCGATATCGCGTCGAGTGTCAATTATCAAATGACAGACATTACGAGCAGACTGGAAACACTGAGAATGAGCAAGAGGGAAAATCGTAATGTCGAAAATTAGGTTAAAGCTGTTCGTCTCCTCATCGTATGGTCGTCCATCCCTCTCGGTGTTTTGCAGCGGTATATATACAGATGATTGGTGCTGGATGGTTGAGGCGACGCGACGATGATGATGAAAAAAAATGTATACGAGTTAAAACGATATAACGTCGAAATTTAACGCGTTCGTCCATGAATATTGAATAAGAAATAAGGGTAAAAACCCAACACGACGAAGGGTCGAGCTGACGTAATATTCGTATTGCATATCCCTGCTGGTACCTCCGATCTACAACAATCGACGGTACCAAAATGTAATTACAGTTGGTTACGTTTTGCCACCAAGAAATGACACTTCAGAAGAATCAAACTGTCCCTATGTTTTATTCCCTGTGCTCGGTCCTCGGGGTGCTACTCGTTCCTCTTTTGGGTGGGTGTTTGTGCGTCGTTTATTTTTTTTTTCTTCGGCTCTTTTTTTTTTTTTGGTAGTTGTTTCATATTGTTTGTCTGCGTTTGATACTTTTTCTTTTTCATTTGGTACTTGGATTGTGTATTAAGTGTACAGAGAGGTGTGCCTGTGCCCTTACTCGATCGATGAACCTGTGTGTAAGGTTTTTCGACACTTTTTTTTTACCAAACAATGTCTAGCTAGGTATTTTATCGTAAATTCTGCAATTTTTATTTCGATTTTGAAGATGAATATTTTCCATGGTATATATCCTTTTCTGCTTATTTTGAAGAGGTGTACGAAAAATTACCCACATTTGTGGTGTCCTGTTGATTTTTTTTTCAAAATTATTCATCCTTCAGATCCGAAACAGGCAGAATACATATGATTAGCCTCATATCGATTGACACAGGACATACTTTATATGTGTGTGTGTGTGTGTGAGAGCACTATTTTCCACCTTTGTAACGTTCTGCTCTTTGAAAAAATCTTTTTTTTGGGCCTTCTAATATACTGTGAAAAATTATAGCTAGCTAAAAAAAGCATCTAAATGCGTTGCATGAAGAGGCCTCGAGAAGGGCAAATTATGTAGCGTATTTTAGTTATTTCTGTATCATTTTGAGAATACCGCGAGCACCCCCCCTCCCTCCTTCCACCCATTCGATGGACCTCTATTTAATTATTTTCATTCGGAGAAGTGGCCCTTTGGGGCATAACTGAATATCTTTTGTTTGGACTCAAATTTTGAGGATCCTAGTTTTAGACCTTAATGAACCAATTTTTCCGTTGGACTTTCGCAAAAAATTCGACAAATTTTTCACCCAAGTGGAATGAAAATTCGAAATCCCCAAAAGGCAAATTTTCGAGCTCTACTCATTCTGCGACCAATTCGAAAAATGAGAAAATTTGCCAAAAAAAAAAATGTATTTTTGGAGCCGCGAAGAGAGAGGAGCAATTGAACAGAAAATTTGAAACTCCTAAAAGACACATGTAATCTACTTACCAAATTCTAACCTCCTAGTTAAATCGAGGAAGAGGAGGAGATTATGCATGCCATAAACTTGAAAAATAAAAACCCACCACAAAACTATATTTTTGGTGCTGTAAGGAAGTGCAATGTGGCTAAAAGGTCGATACCGCCAAGCTCTACTTTTATGTGGAGAGAAGATCTGGGCGAAACAGCCTTTTTCCAAGGCCGAGAAATGGAGAAAAACCGCCATATCTGCCCTTTCAATTGACCTAGGGAGGTTGGTTTTTCGATATGTTATTCAAACGTTTGATTCTCTGTCGATTGACTCTAAAAGGAACAATTTTTGCCATTTTGGTCGCCTTAGCATTCCCCCTTCCAAATTTGGGCGTAACTGAACTTTAGCCCAAAATCATCCCCATTCGAAAATATCAAATTTTTCGCCAATCTAAGCCTATTACCCAAATTTGATCAACTTTTGGTCGGTATCGAGTTGAGCAAATATTTTTTCGAGTGATGGGAGGCGAGGAAGGGGGGGGGGGTGAATAAATGAAATTAAACCGAATCAATATCCAAAATGGCCAAAAATAGTGTTTAAGAAATGTACATTCTAAATTCCAGCCTTTTAGCTCAATTCAAGGATGGAGTTATGCGAGAAGTCATATTTTTTAAAGGTCAAAATAAGGGGAAACCCCTCATCTCTGCCCTACCAATCGACGTAGCGAGCTGATTTTTGAAAATGTTGCACAATTTTTGATCTTCTATCGAATGGTTCGAGAACAAATTTTTGTTGGTATTTTCGACCTGTAACCCCCCCCCCACCTCACTCCCCAAATTTTGGCGTTACTGAATTTAGGCCCGAAGCTATTCCCCCTCTCATATGTCTAAGCCACCGCCATACCAAGGTTATTGGTCAAATTTATAAGATTTTGATGGGTATCGAGTCGAGTAACTGATTTTAGTGTTTGGATGAAAAAAGTAAATAAACAAGAATTAATATCTCGCATGCCCAAAAATGGTCTTGATGGTGTTTTAGTGTGCCAAAATGAATGTAGGTTACCATCCCCCCCTCCCTCCACCCGCAGGTAGATGGAGTATAAAAGAGTTGTTTTCGTTGGCAGAATGGCATGGAAAATCAGGCTAAAAATATACCTAAATACTTAAGTTGACATGTCCGAAAATGATCTAAATAATCTTTTCAGGGCCCAAAACGGATTTTTGCCATATTCTCCCTCTCATTCGCCGTAGTCTGATGGTCCGCCATAGGCTGGGTTCCTTTGACTATATATCTTATAGAAAACTGGAATAAATGTCAAGAAGTTGGGGGGCTACAATATTCGAGCAAAATTTTTTTAGAGACTGATTAAAATGTGGCGCGAATATTTGGCCAATTGGTACGATGAAAAATGGCATTTCGAAAAAATCTAAATAAAATCCATTCCGTATTACAATAATAATTTGATAAATAGTTCGTCAATGTCGAAAATTTTTTAATTACTCTTTATTCGCGAAGAGACGTTTGAAATAAACAACGCGCTCGAGTAGGCTGAGTGCAGAAAATTCACCAAATGTCATTTTACAACATGCACACACCCAAGTACAAGGTAAAGTACTGGGGTACCTCCTCTCTCTACCTATACGTACCATGTATTAGAATACGAGTATAAAAGCCGCAGAGAAGAAAAGGAAGCATGTATAGAAAATGACATTTGTGTGTGGTAGCTGTGCTGTGCTGTGTGTATGTAGGAAATGTAGCCTAAGACCATCCCGGGGGTGGGGGGGGTAGGGTGTGAGGGTGATGGTGGCAGCATTCGCTCAACAGCAGCAATAACTATGTTAATTGGATTTCGAGTATAAAACAAGGATATCTTTTATATACCGGGACTGGGTCCGGAGAACTTGGTTAATAGGCCCGAACGAATTCCGGATTTCTTATTCAAACTTTAGAGGGTTGCGAATTTCCGGTATGCGGTACCGTACGCGATTATTCAGAAAAAAAAAAAAAAAAAGAGAAAAAAAGAGAGAAAAAAGTATATTCAACTGGAACCCCTTTCGGCTCTACGAGAGAGCGTCGCACAACAGCACCGGCCCCGGATTACATTTGTAAAGATACGCACGCACACATCGAGCTGTGTGTGCAAAAGCAGAGCAGAGCCATTCGACTGTGTAGCTTTAGCTTTCTCTTGGCCTATTCAGCAGCCATTCCATAGCCTTGCGTACAACTACTAACAAACAATACACATAACGCCCCCGAAATAATATTTTACCGTACGGTTGTGGCGGTATATACTGTGCTGATGATGTTCTGCCATCGAATCGTGTGCCTGCCTTACCACTTCATCCTGTGTGCTCGTTCTCTTCTTGTAGTGTTCGTGTACCCTGGCTGGTTCTTATGGCATTATGCGGAACAGAAGGGGTTGAGTATGCGGCCACAGAGCAGAGGTTGATGAAGGGGTGAGTGATGAACGACAATGAGGGAGTTGTAAATTCTTTGGCTTCTTTTCAAAATTACTCTGTATAACAGAGTACGACAGCCAGAGCTGTTTGTTGTATTTGTTTTACGACGACGACGACGACGACGACAACAACAACAACAACAACAACGACGATGAAACGGTTATTAGAGCTTTTTATTCGGTGTTGTACTCGAATAATTCAAACGATAATGTTTGTTTCTTAATTTTTAACCATTTTGGTGACCTTTCTGTCTATTCTATGCACTTTTTAAATTTTTAAGCAGCAAATAGTTGTCGAAAGCACACGTATACTTGGTATAGAGGCTTACTACTTCTACGCCTTCATCTTCGGGGCAAATGTGGTATTTCGAGTAACATGACAATGTATTCGTGTTCACGGTTGTACGCTTTGACCACTCTCAAATATTTATATTAGGTATATTTGCATAAATGTATATAATACGAACCACCGTGCCGTCGTCATCAGCAGTCACAATCGAGCAATTTTTTCTACCTTTATGGTACCCCTGGCCCTAACCTAAACCTATATCTACTTGTGGGGAGAGGTTGTGTATCCGTGGATAAACGACCGCAGTATATTTATGTATACGCATACCTAATGTCGCGTGTCTATCTATGTGTAGTGAATAAATACTTGGTATAAAGCTGGCTTTGAAACACCACCGTTGTCCAGCTCGTCCTTAAATGACCATCTGTCTTGTATCTTGGAATATTTAGGGCAAGTTTACACGTATAATACACACACATATATATATATATAGTACTATTGTAGCACGTGCATCGGGGCACGATAGTCAGTAGGTGCGATGAGTTTTAAATTTAATTTTTTGGCTACACCTTTGAGTTGAAATTGTGTGAAAAGTCGGCCAATTCAATTGGTGATGGAGAAAATTAAGATTAGGTTCCCATCTTGCTCGGTGAAATTTCGACGCTGCGTGAAAAATTCTTTCTAAAATTGTACGAAGATACGCCCTGGGCAGATTCATATCGAACTTCAACCTCTACGGAGGCCTTCCCAGTTACAAACCTACCAAGGTTGACAAATTGCTCAAAAACTTTGTATTGTTTTTGTAGTGCGAACAGGTCCAGATGGGTGAGAAGCGAATCTGGTTGAGCTAAATGAATTTTTTTCATCAGCTGATGTACAAAAAATTGAGTTTTTTGGAAATTTTTTACAAATTTTTTGTGTTTTTAGAGATGTAAAACGACATTTTAATTTTTTTTTTTTTTTTTTTCATTTTACATTCAAAATTTAGAAAAAATTGACGATATTTGAAGTTTTTTACCCAATTTTTCACGTTTTTTCAGGTTTTTCACGTTGTTGAACGGTAAAATCACATTTTGACCCATTTTTCCCTTCATTTTACAACAAAAAATGTAATAAATCAACATTTTTTGACGATTTTTCTCTATTTTTTACGTTTTTTGAAAGGTCAAATTGACGTTTTTTAATCAACTTTTTCATCATTTTACATTAAAAATATGTTGAAAATATACGTTTTTGAAGCTTTTCTCAATTTTTCATGTTTTTTATTAAATTTTTCATTACACATTTCACATGTTAAAAACCAACGTTTTTTTGTAGATTTTTCTCAATTTTCACATTTTTGAACAATTTTTTTCTTCATTTTCAATTTAAAAAATTGGAAACCAACGTTTTTTGAAATTTTTTACATTTTTGATTAATTCTTTCATAATTTTGCTTCAAATTTTTCAAAAAATCGACGTTTTTGAAGATTTTTTTGGAAGGGTAAAATCCCATTTTTGACTCATTGTTCCATCATTAAATCAAAAATGTTGAAAAAAAGCCAACTTTTTGAAGATCTTTCCCCCAATTTTTACGTTTTTGAAGGGAGCAGTTTTCATCATTTTACACTAAAAATATAAAAGATCAACGTTTTTTTGGAATTTTTTGAAATTTTTCACGATTTTGAAAGTTAAAATGACTCCTTTGATAGATTTTTTCACAATTTCACCTAAAAAAATGTTGAAAATCAACGCTTTTTGAAGCTTTTCTCAATTTTTTACGTTTTTGATTGAATTTTTCAAAATTTGACATTAAAAATATAAGAGATTAACGTTTTTTTTTTGAATATATTTCTCAATTTTTCACTTTTTTGATCAATTTTCTTCATCATTTTACATTCGAAATGTTAAAAGCCGACGTTTTTTGAAGATTTTTCTCAATTTTTTGCGTTTTTTGAAGGGTAAAATTGACGTTTTTGATCAACTTTTTCACTATTTTGCATTAAAAATGTTAAAAATCTACGTTTTTTGAAAATTTTTCTCAATTTTTTAACGTTTTTGATCAATTTTTTTTCATTATTTTGCTTCCAATTTTTCCAAAATCGACGTTTTTAAAGATTTTTTTTGAAGGGTAAAATCACATTTCTGACCCCCTATTCCATCATTTTCATCAAAAAATGTCAAAAATCTACGTTTTTTTTGAAGGTTTTTCTCAATTTTTCGCGATGTTGATTGGTGAAATGACGTTTGTGGTCAATTTTACATCAAAAATTTCAAAAATTCATGTTCTTAAAAGAATTTACTCGATTTCTCGCATTTTAGAATAGTAAAAATTTTTCCCATTTTGCATCAAAAATACAAAAAAAAAAAAATCAACGAGTTTTAAAGGTTTTTTGAGTTTTTTTTTTAGTATTTTGAAGTTATCATTTTACACCATAAATGCGAAAAATTCACGTACTTTGCTTTTCATGTTCTTGAGTTGTATAGCGACAATGTGAACGGAAATTTCCATCATTTTCCGTCAATAATGCAATAAAACCTCGGATTATGAAAAAATTTTCGATTTTTTTTACATTTTTTGAGTTGTGAAAGGACACGTTGAAAAATATTTTTTAAACTTGGTGATTTTTGAATTTTGGGGGGGGGGGATTTTTTACATTGTTACAGCTTTAACATGACATCTCGAGTAATTTTATCCATCGTAAGAGTCGACTGATGCAAAAAGGCTCAGATGGCTGGGTGAACCTTACAAGAACACTAGATTTTATGAAGTAGAAGGGAAGGGTGAAAAAAGCAGAAATTTTCTACGGGCAGGTGGGGAAATTAAATTTGAATGCAACCAGTGGGCAACCTGTTTGTTATACATTATAGGGGGTGGGGGGGCTAGGAGATTATCAATAAATTAATATAGACTAGAATAGATGAATATGTGAAGGCATACGTTAATCGTAGAGTATGGTTTTTGTCAAACTTTCGAGCAGTCAAATCGCCATCATTTTAAACGATGAGTTAAATAGTATTGTTTACATTCGTCGAACAATTAACTAATCGACAATTTATTTTTGTTTCTTTGTTTTAGGTGAGTACAAAATTTCTATCATAAGATTTATGTGTAGAAGAAGAAAATAAGTAAGACGTTTCTTATTATTATTATTTTTTTTTTATGGCGTATTGTAAATTGCTTAAGAGGAGTTTGAAGCATCGATAAATTCCCTTTTTGAGCCCGCCTCGTCTCATTTGGATAGGGTTTTTGTTGTGGAGTACCTGTTTTGGATGATGTTTCTTTCGTCCTTTCTTTGATATCGTATTGGTTCGTAGTTTCTCTCTTTCGTGTTTATGTGAATTTGCGTTCAAGTTGCGGCTAAGTTTGGTGGAAATTTCGATAAAAGCGCAACTTTTTTTGAAAGATACTCGAGCAATTGAATTTGTGACGGGTATTTTTCCACGCATATTGGCAAAATTATTAGAAAAAAAAAAAAATATTCGCTTTCTTATTTTCTCTCAAATGGTGGACAATTTTTCTCTGGTGTCAAATAAACGCCGTTTCCAGTACAGTACTCGTCTCGTCTTACGAGAAAGCCCAACAACGGCAGCGAAATGAAAAAGGTCGCTCGGTATACTTGGAAAAGTTCGTGTTACTCTGCAGACTCAGGCTGTCGTAATATACTCGACTGTTACTCTGTAAAAACTATATATATGTATACCACCTTCATATACGTACACGTCGAATCGCGTTATATTTTTCGTCCAACTGCCGTGCCATCGAAGAAGACGCACATTGCAGGGAGAAATTTTTCCCCCGTTGATTTGGTAGAAAATTTAATATCATTTATGGGCGAACGCACTCGCACACTCGCACACACACAATTCTCGAGGATAATATAATAATTCGTTGCGGCGTTTTATATCGTACAGATATAGATATAGATATAGATATATATATATATACAGTTCGGCAGCGAACAGGCAGAGAGGTACCGTGCTGGCCGCGTCGAGTCGCGTCGTTTTTCTCTCATATTTTTACGCTCTCTTCGCCGAGCCAGCCGCGCCCCGGCCGTTGCGTGTGCTTTGCCGCTTAACAAATACAATCATAGTAATTGGTATGTTGGGTGGTTCGGGCTTTTCTCCAGTTCTGCACACCGGCAAATCTAATCATACGCATTATCTTAAGTGCTTCAGCCCCCTTATATTGTACACACAGTACGATAACTTTGTTGTGCGAGAGCACAGCACAGCACAGCACAACACAGCACAGCGCAGCGTATTTGAACGCGCCTTAAGTTTTTACCCTGCTCGCCTCACATCTTGCTCGCGTCTCGAGCCTTTTTACATTTCACTCGACTTAGAGACCATTTTCGTGTTAAGCGAACGTATCGTATTTCGCGCGGCGCGCTTTTATTAATTTTTATATTTGCACTTTGCCCTCTGGTTGCAATGCCCCTACTCGAGGGCTAATATTTCCTTTTATATAAAAAGCTTCTTTGACCAAAAAGCTCGTCTTACCCGTATACCATTATTATTTAGGTGTACGCAATCCAAGCAACGTAGCTTGGACCGGAAAAGCGTGGCTGCGTTGGTGTTTATTTAGCTATAAAATCTTAATACTGGTTTTGCCACCTTTTTTTTTTCTTCTTTCATTCTTTTTAACCCACCCCTCGCCCCCACCTATTGTTGTACTTATTGCGTTTGTTTACACCTTTCGTTTCTCGCGATTCTCTCTCTCTCTCTCTCTCTTCCTCTTTCACTTCGGTGCAAGTTCTTCCGTTTTCATTTTATAGCCTTTTTAACGACGTCGACGACGACGACGACGATGATGATGATGGAAAAAAATATTTCCTATATAAATTGTGGTTTGTAGTGTACGTGTAGCGGTCATTTGTATTCTTATAGCCATCTTCGAATGTAGGTGTGACCTTACAAGGTAATGGGTCACCCTTTTTTTTTCTTTCTCTCTCTCTCTCTCTGTCTATTTGAAGTTTAATTTCATATTCTACAACTACCCTTATTCGTCCTTGAGAGGTCTGAGGGTTCTATTTCATCGTGCATGTTGATAAAACAGTTGTATCCTCCTCCCCTCCCCTCCCACATCGCCAAAAAGTAGTTGTGAGTTGAAATTTGGCATATAGTTTCAGTATGGGTGCTCAATGTGCCCCTTCGGTCTTTCAAATTTTCAGTCCCTTCACACCCCCGCTCTCCCTCCCTCGCAGTTCGGATAAAACACATTTCAGAGTGATTTTTACGAAATTACTTTTTTTTTTGGAAATTTTTTACGAAATACCGAAATACCTGAGAAGGGGAGAGGAAGTAAGGATGACTGTAATAGGGGGGGGGGGTGATTTTAGGATACCTTGATTCTTTCTTTATAGAATATAGAGTTGGGTCAAATTAAACTAAGAATTAAAGCTTCGACTGGTAATGCCTGGAATGAAAATTTTTCTGTACTAGTGCCCACCTGTTCACCCTATAAACACTGGAACAGTAAGATGCCTCCTCATTGGTGTACTGGATATAGAGACGTGAGGCGATTTTATAAATAATTACTGACATACACACACATATTCCGTCAGACAGCGCTGCTGCTTGGTTCCGAAAATTTTTCTTGCATTTTGATTGGATCGCCTCAACTGACGCGACCTAAACCAATGAAATTTGATAATATTTTTATCAACAAGTAACAACAACAACAACAACAATAACTGGAACCTATCCGATGTACCATCTGCTTGATCATCATTATAACTCATGAAAATGTCAGCCAATCAGATTGCAGGAAAAATTTCAAAAAAAAGTGTTGCACGTGTAACCTAATTTTCAAAGCTAAACAAAAGTAATTTTTGGCATCAAGTACCAGCGCTCTCTGGTGGCAATTTGGTGAGTTACTATTTACAAAAATTTTCTGTAATTACCATTCCGTTGTGATCTGCAAAGAGACACACCTTGGTGTTTCAGTTTCTATAGTTGACCCTAATCCAGTACTTTGGGGAGGTTTTTTTATGCCTAATTTTGAAAGCTGAACAAAAGCAATTTTTGGCATCAAGTACCAGCGCTCTTTGGTGGGAATTTGGTGAGTTACTATTTACAAAAATTTTCTGTAATTACCATTCCGTTGCGACCTGCAAAGAGACACATCTTGGTGTTTCAGTGTCTATAGTTTGCCCTGATCCAGTACTTTGGGGAGGTTTTTTTATTTTCAGACCAAAGTTTATTCGCGAATATGTCGATTTTCGAATTAAAATGTTCACATAAAATCTGTCTAATTTTACTCGGTGAATTGAAATTTGAAGGGTTTTACAGACCATCGATCCATAGTGGTTGGTGGTGGGGGGAGGGAGGTTTATCAACATAATCTGCTTGGGGTCGTGGAAAACCATTTTTGACCATGTTTGAAAATTCATTGTTTTTCTCGCCTTGCCTCTGCGAAGGCTAAAATCATTTACACAGCTTAATAGTGATTAAAATCGTTCAAATTTAGTGAGTAGGATTGGATCGGCCGTAGATAGGGTACATATGAATGGGGGTGGTTTTGGAACAAAATTTAATCATGTCTAAATTTGGGTGGAATGGTGTTTAAGGGGGAGGGGGGTGGTTGCAAAAATTTTACATTTCTGAATCAATTGATTAAAAATTAAAAGTTGAGTACCAAATTCAAAAAAATCAGTCTCCTGCATTAAATAGGAAGGTAGATATGAGGGGCCTCCTCCTCCTCCCCCATCTCCTAAAATTGAGCTAGTGAGCTACAGTTTGGTATGTTGATTTGGTAAGTTCGCAAGATTTGCTATTTGAAGGTTTTGCCTTTTAAGCTCCATTCCTCCCCTCCCCTCCCACATCGCCAAAAAGTAGTTTTGGGCTGGGTTGGGTTTGTTTTTTTTTTTTGCTGATTCTGAAAGTTTTCCTGAGCACATTCTTTTTCCAAATTGACCTAGTGAGTTGAAATTTGGTATACAGTTTCAGTATGGGTGCTCAATGTGCCCCTTCGGTCTTTCAAATTTTCAGTCCCTTCACACCCCCGCTCTCCCTCCCTCGCAGTTCGGATAAAACACATTTCAGAGTGATTTTTGTCATTTTAGGAATTTATTCCTCGAGCATTTCCGCTCCAAATTATTCTATGAAGTTGAAATTAAGTATGTAGTTTCGGTATGGGTCTGTAATGTACTACTTGGATATGTGATCTTTTTAGGCCCCTCCTCACCACTCTTCAGAATCCCGATAAAATACTCTTCGGAGTGATTTTTGCCATTTTACGAATTTGTTCTTGGAACATTTCCCCTCCAAATTGTGCTAAGAAGTTTAAATTTGTCGAGTCACTTTAGCAGGTGGGTGCTAGATTTACCATTAGGAGGGTTGAGATGCTGGTTGGCGTACCTATCTTTTTTCGGTATTTTACGAAAATCAGACGTCATATCAGTTTCAGATCTTATATAGTTTCCCTGTTTTGAATTTTTCTCGAATAAATTCTGACTATTGATGAATTTATGACCTTGAATGGACTTTGATACTGACATAATATGCTGCGTACCTTTACCAATATCGTTTAAAAAATGTTGCTTTGAAAATTGGATTTTTTTTTTTCTGCTCTTTGGTAGGATCTGACACGACCGACGACCGACGCGACGTGTCGAGTCTATTTGAAAACTGGTTTAAAGCGCCTATGTACCTAATGTACCTAAGTACTAAAAATTTCCTCGCATCTTTGGTTCGATAAAAATGTAAATTAGAAAACTGTAGGTTGCTTTGCAATGGGCATTTCTCGTTTGTATACAGATACACGTGTGTATTACGTATTTCAAACGATTCAGGTTGTTGTACGAGTACGTATGATTTCTTTCTTTTTCGTTTTTTTTTTCTCTCATTTTTATTTCATCTTTTTTTCGTCTTTTGTGGAACGTGAAATTTTCAAAGCTTCGATGCTGGCCGCATCACACACACACTGACACTATGTTGATTATCTCTCGCTCGCTTACTAACTCACTCACACCAACTCATTCTGGTTTTGAAAATGTAAAAAGAAAATGTTTTTTAAATATAGTCCTCGTTGGTATAGACTGACAACATAAGGTTAGCTGGTGTGTACAAAGTTAACGCTACGAGAAGGGGGTGCCATCCCGCTGAGAAATTCTGAGGAACGAAGAGCCCCGCTGGGCTAGTGCCTCGCTACAGGGGTCCGCTTGGCAGGTGCCCCTCCGCTCGTCCGATAAATCGAAACGTTTCATTTTTAGACAACGCGCTGCATTCTTCCGCTCGGTTTACGTTGAGCTCGCTCTTTTTTCGGATCGAAGGCGAAGGCGAAGGCTCGCAGCGATCTACTCGTATACGCTTTATCTTTGGTGTTTGATCTATCTCTGTCTCTGTCTCTATTTGTCTCTCTCTCTCTCCCTTGGTAGTATATCGGGTACGTGGTTTGCGTTATTCTAAAATTGAGGTATAAAATTTGTGAGTGTAGTTGTGGTAGGTACTTTTGTGCGTTTGTGACCAAATACGAATATTATATTTTTGATTGTGGAATTTTTCACGATGCTGTATTGGTTTTTTTTAAATCTTGCCTCGCTCGGTAGAATACACTACTACACGCTAATTAAACGGAGCTCAGAGGGAGACTTGAGCCGGCGCACTCTCGCCTAGGCGCGTATTTGGCACGCCTAGGCGAGCGTTAAATTACACTTATCGAAGCGAGAGATCGCCCTGTAGTATTTATTTATGGTTAGTCGATGTCTGAAATTGATGATTTGCTGGTTTTTAGGTATTTTGCAAGTTGCAAATCCCCCTCCCCCCTCATCATCCAAGTCTAATTTCTGATCTATGTAGAATTTAGAGTGATACTCATTTGTTCGCAATCAAACCAATATGGTATTCTCGTTGAGAATGTTATAAAATTTATATTTATCCATCGAATCCCCTCCGTCGTTGCTTTCTTGCCCTTATCACCTCGCCCCATAGAATATTACTACGACGACAACGACGACTATACACACATAGTTCACGTAACGTAGCAATCGTATTGACCCTTTCGCACCGGATGATCCCTTTAAACGTTCCGAAAATTATAATCCTTTTCCATGTGAAGGATCCCGCGTGCCTTCTTGTACCTGTGCCTACTGCTGTATATTCCACATGTTGACAGCGAAGGTTGTCGTGCGTGAATTAATAATGACCAGAGAAAATGCGTGTGAACGTGCGTGCGTATTTATATATATATATATTTTTTTTTTTTTTGGGAAGTATTTGGCCGATAATGACTATGCATGACAAAGCACAATATCGCAGACGTTTAAAAATATTCCGAGTGTATACCGAATATACGAGTATATACACGTATGTAATCTACGACTCGTATATGATGGTCGAGTGTGTTTGTGTATGTGTGTACCTTGTTCGCATCGTACGTACGTACGTACGTACGCTCAAGTCGAAGAATGTTGAAACTTGAAATTGTTTTTAATGGGGCGCAATTAAGTTTTGTTTGTTTCTATAGTTTGTGCGCTCTATCCGTATACGTAGAGCATATGTGTATGTAGTGTACCTAACCCATACATTGCAATACACATATATACGTGTGTGAGAGTGAGATGTATTCGTGTGGATAGGTATTTTTTTATTATTTTATTCTCGTGTATCGATAAAGATGACTGACGCGTGAATGATTTTTTTGTATCATTCTGCACTGTGGAGTAGGTTTAGGTACTCGTGTATTTGGAATAGGTGATACTTAATTAAAAGATAATCTAAATTTAATGCTATTTTATTGCTCATTAAATTGTTGAACATGTCATAAAACTTGCTTAATAGTCGTGGAAATGGAATACACATCTCGTAGAGAAAATTTATATCGAAGCTGGGTACACTGTACTATGTACGAAAAAAATCCTAAAAAATATATCGTGATGGAAAAGCTGAAGCGAAACAAAGTCGTTAAAAATATTCTATATACCTATACCAATGGTTAAGAAACTGTGTAGCAGGACAAGAGTAACGATTTACTCTTGGGTCACTGTGGGGATGATCGATGAAAAATATTTTTCACCAGTTTCTTTCAAATTTGGTGCGAAAGTAAAGGTACCTGGGAGGTGGAGTGGTCAGTGTTGTGGAATTTTTTCAGATTTTTCGAACGCCTAATCTAATCTTGAAATAGACTTTGAAATTCTTCGGGGGAAGGGGGTTTATATAATACCCTTTTTTTGAACTGGCATCTCGAAACGGTTCCATTGTGTTATTAGAAGTATTGTATATTTTGCTGGATTTTTCAAAATTTTTTTAGTGTTAGCCTTCTGTACAGCTCGCAAAAACCAATTTTTTCCTCCGTTAAATGTCAATTTCTGACAAATAAGATGGGGTTGTAAACGCTACCGAAAGGGGCCACCGCAGCAGAAATTTTTTTTTTTTCAATTTTTGAGCAGTGTAAAATACTCCTGATGACGTGAGAAAATTATTTCGAGTTGCTAGCCCAAAAAAGAAGCCCTCCTTATTAGATTTTCGTAAAATTTTCAAAGTTCATTTAAGAGTCATGTTTATGGTCCGAAAAATTTGAAAAAAATTCCACCACCTTTTGTGCCAAGTTTGGAAAAAAAAATCTGTATTGCCCTGCCTACCCCCTCCCTGCGGCGCGATGCAAATTTACTTAAAAATTATCGTTTACTCGTTCCTAAATAGTCTATTGAAAAATTTCAATTTGCCCGCTTTAAGGTATTCTGATTAAATTCTGTAATTTTTTAATAATCTTTGATGAGCTTCCTACCTCTGAAAGAATAAGAAGGGGGGAAGGAAGGGATATGTACAAAATCACTGCTCTAGTTTTAAAAAAAATCAAGTATTTTAACCATTTTCAAACTTTAGCTTATTTTCTATTTTTTCCCCTTCGAATTGAAAATTTCTTCAGTCTAATATCAGACTCCTCGATGTAATGATGATCAAAACCTGAGAAGGTGCGATTTTTTGCATGTGTGTGGTGGGGGGGGGAGAGTGAGAGGGGGAAATGAGGTGAACAGAGATTACTCGGGAGTTGGAAAATGAAAAAAAAGTAGTCAATTTGCAAGCCAATCAAAACGTGCAGGGAATGAAAAGTTGCATAAAATGTCTCAAAATTATTGTGTGAGATCAATTTATATGGAAGAGAGAGGTGAGGATTTTCGTTTTTTTTTAAGTGGAATCGTGACATAATGTTTTTTTTTTTTTTTGAAATTTTACTCCAAATAAGTAATTAAAAATCTTGATGGATTTTTTATAAATTTTAACGATTTTTGATTATTTTTATGATTTTTGAAGGGAATTTTTGAACATTTCAAAAAATGTTGACAAAATTTTTGAGTATTTGTGACGATTTTTTTCAAATAATTTTTTGTCAAATCGATATTGTCATTTTCATCGATTTTAAAGATATTTTAAATTAAATTTTTCCTTGGTTTGGGATAGAAAAAATAAATTTTTGCTGTATTTTCATTTTTTTATTGCGAATTTTACGATTTTAAAAAAGTTTTTGTTGATAAGATTACTTTTTTTTTATCATTTCGATCAATTTTTTATTATTTTAATCTAATTTCTATAATTTATTTAGGTGTTTTGAAACTTCAGAATTTTTTTCTACGATTTTGTAAAACATATCCGACCCATTTTTTGGCAATTTTTCTAAATTTTATGTTTTATTTGACAATTTTTAGGGACAATTTCCAAAATTTCATTCACTTATCGAACTTTCCCTCGCAATTTTTTCTACTAATTGGAAATTTCACTCGTACGTCGAAAATATCCTAGCTTCCTTCCCCCCCCTCTCACCCCTCCTCTATAGAAATAATTTTTCGCCAAGTTTGATCGCGTGCCAATTGGTTCCAGCAGCGCTTCTATACCCAGGCCACGGTTTAATTTTTAAATTTAATTCGAAAATTAATGGCTTTTCGTATGGAAAATGGTAACGTCGAAGACGTGCGTCCGATTGACGAGCGGTTAAATATTTAATACGGTTACGCGTTCTGGGCGTTTACGCTGGGCGAAGCTTTACTTTTTGTATGCGCTTAAGTGTCGGATACTTTTACCCGAGTGAAATTGGTCCCGAACCATCGACACACAACGAAGCCGGCTTTTTGGCCAGATTAGCCCGAGCGTCCATGAATAATGAATACGTTACGAAGGTAATTACTGGTTTTGAAAATTGTAGCCGGTCATATGGTCAATGATGGATTATTAGTCGACCAATAATAGAACGTTAGTTAGTAAAAATACTTTTGACTGGTTCGCCCATAGCCGCAGTGTGTGTGTGTGTGTATCTCTCTCTACGTAAAACGAAACGAACAAGCAGGGTATATTCTTTTAATAGTTCGAATTACGTACTCGCGTCCATCGTATATATGTGGATAGATACGGTGGTAAGTGGTCATTTGAATTTTTATATGTACGGAGTATATATATGTACATATATCTACGATATGCAGACGGCACCGTGGCACAGTGGTAGACGACTCGATAAGGCTGTTGACCCTCGATCAGCCACCATGCAGCAGTATACCAACACGAGATAATTCGACGATGCAATGTATAATTATATACGTACACTTACGTTTGATTATATTGATACGAGCATTCGAACTGTCTGCGGAAATTCGTATCGACTTGTACTTACTTATGTGTATCATGATCAGATAAAATTTAACTTGCCAAACGAAAGAAGTTGTGGATTGTAGAAGGCGACCGACGAAATTAGAGCAGTTTTGTTTCCCTTTCACTGGTCGTAATAAGTTATTCGTGACAAACAATCAGATTATACCTACTGTGCAGCATTTGAAATTGAATTTAACAAGCTGTGTGAGCCAATTGATCGCATCGATTATGTTTCTGGCGAGTGGTGAGTGGTGAGTGAAGCCGAAAAGCTCTCTTCGTTCGGTGTACGTACATTTCAACCTGTGCACTATCGTGAGTTGTAACAATAAAACAGAATTAGTTGAAAGGAAGCGAGGCACAAAGGTACGGGCAGGGAGAGGAGAACGAACTTACAAATATATGTAAAAATAAAGGCAAATACTCTTACATTAGCAAAACATAACTTTAAGTAACAAGCAACCTAATATAGTGTAAGAGAGAGGAAGAGAGAGAAAAAAAATAACTTATAAGTGCGCATAATAAATTCGCCTCGCAGGCTGGTACATTTACCTCCTCTACGTAGGTCTAGGTACTATTTATGTATAAGATGGAAATAATTAGGCTATTGTAATAGAGGCGCAAACGGAGCTGCGGTAGATCAATATCTGGAGTAAACATTTCGCGGCGCGATTAAAATTGTAGAGTAGGTAGACGACGGTTTGTTTTGCTAAACCCCCCGTGAGTTGTATTTACGCAGTCACCTTTTTTCTTTTCTTTTTTTTTTTTTGTGAAAATGGGGCTTAAATCTCCTCCTCGTTGCCTGCCCGCTTTGCTCGGCGCGCGGTGCTCACTCAATGCCGCATCGGCCACGCCGACGTTTGTTATTCGGGGCGCTGCTCGTCATGTACTATATACGTACTGTGTAGTACGTGTATCGAGCCGTAAAAGTCCCCCGGAGAGAATTAAAGTACTCTTTTGTTGTGCAATCGAATTTACCAAGCACTGCGTAACCGAAAGTTAACCATTATCCTTGTCTCTATGTGTGTGCGCGCACCCCTTGTATACCTACGTAGCGCGTATACTGTACAATGTACATATTATATTTTTTGTTTTTCACTTCCTACATTGTGTATAGGTAAATAGATCGGTTGGGAGGTCTCTACTTCGGTACACAAATGTACGTAGTAGGTGCTGTAACTGGTGAGAAATGAGTACAATGTACTCGTAAGTACGCAGATCTTACCATTGTTATGTATTTTTTTTTACCTGGTACCAACCCTAATAACCTTAGGGGTTCGTAAAAAGTGACAGACGATTAGCTCTGGCGTAGTGTATCAGTTTTGAAGTTTATTACACCGATGATTCATCGTCTATTAAGAACGATGTTTTTCGATTTGTCCTTCTACGATTAGAGGAATGGCAAAACTATCCTCAAATTCGTGCTCAGCACCCTTGAAAACTTTGAAATCGATATGCATGATGTATTTTTATCATTCTGGTCAAATTTCACCCCCCCTCTCCCATCCTTTTTTCAATCAGTATCATTTTATCGCACATTTCGATGGAGTTCACTACCTGATACCATACAAATTCGCACTCGTTTAAAAGTTTATTATCCTGATGGTTCATCGATCAAGAATAATTTTTTCCAAGTAACTCTTCTACGATTAGAGAAATTGTAAAATTACTCTTGAATTTGCGCTTAGCACCCTTAAAAACTTTGAAATCGATATGCATGATGTATTTTTATCATTCTGGTCAAATTTCACCCCCCCCTCTCCCATCCTTTTTTCAATCAGTATCATTTTATCGCACATTTTGATGGAGTTCACTACCTGATACCATACAAATTCGCACTCGTTTAAAAGTTTATTATCCTGATGGTTCATCGATCAAGAATAATTTTTTCCAAGTAACTCTTCTACGATTAGAGAAATTGTAAAATTACTCTTGAATTTGCGCTTAGCACCCTTCAAAACCTTGAAATCGATATGCATGATGTATTTTTATCGATTCGGTCAACCTTTATCCCCCCGCCCCCTCATTATCCCCTTTTCACTTACTCCTATTTTGTCGTACATTTTGACGGGTTTTATCAGCGTATACCATAAGCGAGTTTTTTTTTAGAACTTACACATATTGCAAAAATTATTTTCATCAAATGGATGAGCTGAATGAAGGGATGAAATTTACTCTGAAGGGGGTAGGGGTGTAGAGGATGAAATAAATATGCGGGCGTCTATTTCCATACAAGAGCAAAACTAATTTCCATTTAACATTTGAAACCCTTCAAAACCATGAAATGGCTCTACGTAGCGTTTTCTCATCATTTCATTAAATTTTTTCCACCCCTTCCCCCGCGCCACGTCGTTAAAATTATCTGGAAAATGATAATAAATCGTGGTGTATGTCAATTTCTAGGTTCTGGAGTGTTTAGAATACAAATCCGTAGTCATTTTTTTTTTGCTATATTACTTAATACAATATTTATCAAGATGTGGAGGGGAGGATGAAGTGAAGGAAGGGGGTAAATATGAAAAAAAATGATAATAGGTCTTCATGTATATCGATTTCTACATTTTCGAGGGTGCTGATTCAGATTCTGAGGTCAGTTTTCAATTTAGAAAAGGGCTTTTATTGTTTTACATTGATCATAGTATTCCATGGGCGTTAATAAACATCTTGAAATGTGTTGAAAACGTCGATTCAAATTGTTTTAATTTTTGGTCGACGCATAGAACGAAGTAAATATTTTTTGAGGTGTTTTCTATTCGCACCAATGACAATGAAAGGAGTACAAAACGCGATATCAGCACAATTCGCGTACACACACGCACACACACATCTGTTCCACCGTTATACGTAGGTATGCTTTTTCAGGCTCGCAATTAAAACGAACCAACAACGACGACATCTTGAAATGCGTATGCGAACTGTACATTTCTACCTATCTACCTGCCTACGTAATACGTGGGTACATTAAAAGTTCAAGTGATATATGGCTGTGGTGAGGCATATGGCGTATTGTGCGTCCTGATGGCGACGTCGCATACGGTGGCGATGGCGATGGTGCGGCGTCAATAAGTTGGCAAATTTGGAGCCGGTATTGCTCGCAAATGTGCCGAAGGAGGAGGACGAAGAGAGAGACACGGTACATAATGGTTATCAACGATGCATCGTTTCGCAGAGGTTGGCAGGTCTGATGAACGAATGGAAAAACGTGAATATGCGAGTGATAAAATTCGAAAAATTACGATATTTTTTCTTCTTTTGCGCCGAAGCTCGCGCGTATAATGGGCCTAAGACGACGAAGATGACACGAGTACGTACTACGGTGGAAAAATCAAGAAAAATAAGAAGCAAGACTGGAAGATAATCGGAATTCTTTAATCGTCTTCGTACTACGTATATAAAATCGAATACCTATTCACGATTTTGGTATTACCGATAAAAGAAAGCATGGAAGCGCGGAATCGAGAAACTCGTTGCTAGGTGTGGTGGTGGTGGTGGTGGTGGCTGGCGTAGCGCGGAAAGTGGTTCGTTGACAATTTAAAATATTCAAAGACAACGAACTAATAAGAACTCATAGTATACGAATTATCGGCCTGTAATAAAAACGGATGAAAAAAAAAAAAAAGAAAAAAAATACCCGGTAGACGAGTTAAATTCATTATACTAGTTGTTGTTGTCGACGACAACGACGTAACCAACGTACAACTGGAAATATTTAAATGAATGTAGAATTTTTCTGCCGCCCGCCAATCCATCCATCTATCCAGGCTGCTTGCTGAAACCGTGGCTGAGCAACTTTTTGGCGGCAAATGAGGGTAACCGCGGGTCATCGTTTTGGTTTGAGAAACACGCCAATAAAAAGGGTTTTTTTTTTTTTTTTTACAAGTAGCTGAAAAGCAGGAAGATGGTAGAAGAAATAAGACAACTGCGCCGCACCGTGTCGCTTCCAGTACATAAATGACCATCGTAGTGTGTAGATGTACCCGTCAAACTAGATGAAAGGCATACTATGTAGTTTTATGATAACTTATCAACGTGTTTAAATGGCTTTGTTGAAGGACAGCTCAGCGCCATCGTCATCGCCTTCGGTAGCAACGACAAGAACAGAGAGCCAGGCTAGACTATTTTTAAACGTCGCGTCGCCTTGTGTCCTCCGTCGTCGCGACGGTTTCAATATTAGCACATGCTGGTCATACCGGTGCTGCTGTGGAGAGAGTATATTGATTCTTGCGAGCAATTCTGCGAAGTGATAAAGATTAAAAAGTTGAACTTATCGAAGAATGAGGCTACAATGGTTGAAAGTGGTAGATGACATCGTAGTTTACATTGCCAATGAGCTCGTGTAAGGATCCTATACATTTTTCGAAGTTTCCATGCTCTTCTTATAAGGTTTCACTAGTGTAAAGAAGAGATACCAAATCTAAACCCTTCTGCTCTGTTTGAAGGAAAGATATGAAAAGCAAAACGTCAAAAAATAAAAAAAAAATCTACCAATTTTTGGACTCTAATTAGAGCTGCGATGAAGCTGAAGAGAACTCGAATTGCCGGGAGGGGAAGGGGAGGGGGGGGGTCATTGAGGAACAAATTCAAAAAATAAAAAAAAAACTGCTCAAAAAATCACTTCCTCGAGTCTGTGAAGGGATACAGTAGGGTTCAAAAGTTGAAACCCTCAAAAGACACCTCGACCACTACCGAATGTACATGACAAATTTCAACCCCCAAACTCAATTTTTAAGGGGGACGTATGCGTGGAAGAGCCCTTTTTCAAAAATCAACAACGTTTTTTGAATGTTTTTATCATCTTAGATAAAAACTGTCAAAAATCGACGTTTTTTGAAGCTGTTTCTCAATTTTTCGAGTTTTTGAAGGGTAAAATTACATTTTTGAGCGATTTTTTCCATCAAAATTGCCAAAAATCTACGTTTCGTAAAGATTTTTCTCAATTTTTCACGTTTTTGAAAGGTAAAATTACGTTTTTGGTTGATTTTTTCTTATAAAAATTGTCAAAAATCAACGTTTTTTGAAGCTTTTTCTCAATTTTTGCATGTTTTGGAAGCATAAAATGGCGTTTTTGATCGATTTTTTCATAATTTCTGAAAAATATTGCCATAAATTTAAGTTTCATGAAGATTTTTCTTAATTTCTCACAGTTTCAAAGGCTAAAATGACATTCGATCGATTTTTTTTTTCAAATTTTCAACTTATTTCGAACCGTAACAAGAAATTTTAAGAAATGGCTAAAAGACCTTGGAAGAAGACTTACGGAGGGGGGGGGTGTTAAATCTCTGTAACCTTGAAAAACGAAAAGAAAATTTACTCGTTTCTGTTTTCGTACCGAGCACCGAACAAACTACGCCAATTTTTCAGCTTGATTTTCAAACTATTCCAACTCTTTACTTTCAATTCGGATGATGGAAAGTATGCGACGATTTTGCTCCCTTCCCTTTCACCCACCACTTCCACAATTGAACGCTAAATTAGATCCTGCTACGGTGCAGTGTGCATTAATATGGTGGAATTCGGCATATTCAAACGATAGTTTACATAAGTAAAAAAAAAAATTTCCGACGACCAAACTAACTAGAAGCAAAGACAAGAGTACGATACGATGGTTTAAGTTAAAGCTCGATTCATTCGTATGCCAGAGTACCTAATCCCAAACGCTCTTTTACATAGAAACAAAAATAAAAAACCTAATCCGCTATTTATAACGTTAATTGTATCGTCTACCACATTTTTATACGTATAAAATTCATGGAAATACGCAGCTGGCTCGAAGTAAACCTAATTTGAAATCATTGCCTGTTTCGAAATTTCACATTGTATGGGTAATATACACGTATACGTATACGTTTCGTAAGTAATCCGAATACATTTAAGAGGCACTTTCATTAACAAAGTTATACATACATACTACGTACAAGTAAAGTATACGACGATACTATCGAAACGATAAATCGTCATTATACGTAACACTCGAGACCATTGTTAGTGCCCTTTTCGTCTATGGTGGCGTAAAATAAAATAAAATTAACAAACGCGGTACAAGTATATAAGTAAGTACTGTGAAGCTTTGTATATGTATAAATATATATACGTGTATATAAAACGAGAAATTCAATTAGGTCGAGAGGCGAGGTTGACGGTAGAAAATTAAATATCAATTATTTAAATATGTTGGAAGAAACGGCGATAGACTCCCCGGTAGTCGAGGCACACTGCTGTACTTTTGGCGTAGTGAAAATATGCGTTTAACTACTTCGGCAGCGAAGAAATCTGTTATAAACAGATACTTTAAATTCATAGCGCAAGTTTTGCTTTAAAGCTATCAAAATTGTAAAAAGGTGCGAGGGACGAAGGATGCCTTGTAATAGGCAATTTCTGTAAAACGCCCGCGTATTCGTATCGCTCAGTTGGCCCATTTAAAATTCACATTTACCCAAATGCGGAAATTGCCTATCATGTAGATGTTTATTGTACAGTGCTATACCAGTCTTTCCTCTCCCCCTCACCCCCTACCCTCTCCCTATGAGATTCTCCTATCGGTAATACTCGTCGTTGTAATACGATATGTACCGAGTATATAATATAAAGATGTTTTCTCAAAATTGAAAATGCATTACGTTTAATTTTTTTCCACACAAGTATACGGTGAAATTTATCGTAGAACGTGATTTTTTTTTTGCAACTCGTTGGTAAATTCGGCTAAATTATGCTACGACGTTAGATTATTCGTTCGTTCGTTCGTTCTACATAGATTCTACGAGTAAATGTACAACGTCTACGTATACCACAGGGAATATCATTATATGGCGAATAATAATAAACGATAAACAGACAATGATGAGAGAGAGAGAAAGAGAGAGAGAAAGAGAGGACCCAGTACGGAGCGCGATCTTAGCGCACCTTGGGCATTATCGCGTATCCGAGAAGGGGGCACATACTATACACGAGCAGGGTAAACACCTGGTGTGATACTATGCAATAGGTACATTAAAATGGTAAATTCGATCACAAAAGAAAATGCACTTAGATTCACAGCTGGAGGCTTCCATCTCTCAGCAATATCCTGAACCTACACGACTATCTTTTTTTCTCTCTCTCTCTCTCTCTCTCTCTCTCACTCGCTCTTTCATTCACTCACTCTTCGCGCTGTCGCGATCTTTATTATGGAAAAAAATTCCTGCTCTCGTTCACGTAGGTACACATCATGGTACCGGGGGAGGGGGGAGGGGGGGAGATATCTAGTACTTTGCAGCTATTTTAACACCGTACCATAGACGAATAATACTGGGGGTCGAGCGCGCGAGTTACATCAACAACGACACCATCAAATTAACAAAAACCCTTCGTTCTTGTATCATTAGAAAGATACCGCAAATCCGCATAAGTAGGCGGAGAACTAGAGTAGATACCGGGGGACCGGGGGGGGAGGAGATAGATAGAGAGCTAAGCTTACCCGCAGCTATATGTTTTGTATAGATAGAAAAAAAAAAAAAAGGTTGCTGACTGATGCTGGTAAAGTTTTGCAAATCAGATCCATCACACGCTAATCACTCATTTTCTTCGCATATATATTTGGTATCATCAAGATCTACTCCCTACGTGTATATGCACGTTGAGCAGCATACATTATCCCATTAGGTACCTGTAGCTAGGCTACGGTGGTATTACCTACCCACTATGTACGTTTTTTCAACCTCCACGTGCGTATCGCTTTATATTAATTACATCCGCAAGCTTTTCTTTTTACTTTAAACATATTTTTTTTTTTTTTTTTGGTTGCCGAATCGATACGAGTTCTAGCTGCGTAAGTAAGTACCTACTCGGCAAAAAAAAGCAAAAAAAAAAAAAAAAATCGAACAAAATAATTCGTAAATCACCGTTACATGCCGGTAGCCTACACACACATATATACTCGAACTAGCTACACAGCACATACACGTCATCGAGATGCGGAACGTGCAACAATGCAGCTTCTCTCTATTTTTTATCATTTCACAGGCGGTAGCAAAACCACACGTAATCGTATACAGAATGTAATATGTGCCTAGTTCGCCAATCACTCAACGTACCTGTACAGTTTTGCATTTCCAACCGCGTCGAAGGCGAATGGTAACTTTGCAGCCATGAATTAGCGATAGATGATCGAAAAATGCAAAATTAAAGGTACATTGTGGCCATAAAAATTGGCCCCGAGTTCTAAAATTCAAAGCGACTTCAAAGTACTTACTGTTCATTGAACTTGAAATGAGATTATGTGGGTAAGGTGGAGGGAGGGAGGGGGAGTGCGTGAAGGGTTGACCAGGCGAAACAATGGCGCAGAAAGTTGGTAACTGTCGTGGAAAGAAAATTACTCAGATGGTGAGGTGACTTTCAGAGCCAAACGTAAAGCATTCTCTCTTACTCTACACTCAGAATTTTTCCATCGAACTCGAAATATGTCGATAAGGGGGGAGAGAGGGGGAGTGCGTGAAGGGTTGACCAGGCGAAACAATGGCGCAGAAAGTTGGTAACTGTCGTGGAAAGAAAATTACTCAGATGGTGAGGTGACTTTCAGAGCCAAACGTAAAGCATCCTCTCTTACTCTACACTCGAAATTTTTCCAAATGGATCCCACTTAATATGAATGTTTTAACTAGAAAAATTTTTTTTATTAAAATTTCATTTTTTCACGAAACCAAAAAATGGCCAATTTTTAAATTTTTACATTTTTTTTGGGGCGAACAGTCAATCAATCACTTAAAAATATCTTATAATCTTGCAAATAAAGTAATTTTTAATAATTTTATGCTTTCTAAAAAAATATTATAGAGCAGCAAACAGACTTCTAGTTCCCTCAAATGTCTTAAAATGTCTGTTGAACTTTATTATAATTTTTTATTTATTTCCAAAAATTCCAAAAAATAGAAAATCATTTCCACGACTCTCTTGAAAAAACTTTTTCAATCAGAAACAATTGTATTGGGTTCAATTCAACGTTATGAAATTATTATAGATGGATTCTTGAGAATATTTTTGAAAATTTTGGAATTGGGGGGGGGGAAGAGCGTATAGGAATGCAATCGGAAATTTATCTTTTTGATCTCATTCGTTCATTTTTCATTCAAACTTCGCTCAAAAAATAAATGATTCATTCAAAGGGGGGGGGGAAGGCTTCAAAGTAAAATTCATGATCTTTAGCCAAAATTTCTATGCCTAATTTTCAATTAAAGCGAGATGATCAAGATCGATCCTAAACGTCATTTTACCCTTCTAAAACACAAAAAAATGTAAAAAATCTTCAAAAAACGTTATTTTTTACATTTTTGATGAAAAATGTTGAAAAAATCGATCTAAAATGCCACTTTACCCTTCAAATACGTAAAAAAATCAACAATACATTAAGAAACCCTGATTTTTGACATTTTTTAAATGAAAAATGGTAAAAAATTCGGTCAAAAAGATTGATTTACGCTTCAAAAACGTGAAAAATTGAGAAAAATCCTCATGAAACGTAAATTTATAGCACTTTTTTTTTCAAAAATTATGAAAAAATCGATCAAAAACGTGAAATATTGAAAAAAGCTTCAAAAAATATCTAAATGTAAGAAATCTTCCAATATGTCAATTTTTTACAGTTTTGATGAAATCAAAACCATCATTTTACTCTGCAAAAACGTGAAAAATTGAGAAGAGGCTTCATAACATCAGGCGTTTTGACATTTTTTCTGTAAAATAATGAAAAAAATCGATTAAAAACGTCAAAATGTTTGAAAAAAAAAACACTGATTTTTATTATTTTTTATGCAAAATGAGTCATTTTACTTTTCAAAAACGTAAGAAATTGAGAAATACTTTGAAAAAACGTCGATTTTTGAGATTTTTTTATGTAAAATGATGAGAAAATCGATCAACAACGTCATTTTACGTTTCAAAAACGTGAAAAATTGAGAAAAAATCATGAAAACATGTTGCTTTTTTATACATCTCTCTAATTTAAAATGATGGATAAATCGATCAAAAACGTGAAAAATTGACGAAAATCTTGAAAAAAACTTGGATTTTTCACATCTTTGGTGTAAAATTATGGAAAACAGCGAACGAAAATGCCATTTTACCTGTTCAAAAACGTGAAAAAAAAAATAAAAAATCTTCCAAAAACGCAGATTTTCAACATTTTATTATATAAAATGATGAAAAAAATAATCAAAAATGTAGTTTTGCTTCCTCTAAATACGTAAAAAATTAATAAAAAAAAAATCTTAAAACGTTTTCTTCTTGCATTTTGTTTTCAAAAATGACCATAAAATTGTGTGAAAATGTAAAGAAATCTTCTATAATGAAACAAATAATACTCGTTCTTATTATATTGTTAAAAAAACTTGAAAAAACTGATAAAAAGATTTTCATTTTTACATTTGTCTCGTTTCAAAAAATTGTAAAATGATGGAAAAATCACCCAAGATAGGGAATCTATTCCCTGCTTGCTGTCGGTTTTGCGAAACTTCACCCAGAAAGTGACTGAATCGTGATGAAATTTGGCGTAAAATTCATTTCACGTTCAACTTCACTTAAACGAATAAAAGCAAGATTGCAGTAATGCAATTAAATACACAGAAGGGATGTCGAACACGAAGGAAGAACCTTGTTGAGGGACAATGGTACAGTAGTATCTAAAAAAGGGGTACGATGCCGAACACGATTAAAAACATCGTTTTCGTTATAGTACGTATCGATGAAACGAAAAATATGAAAAAATGCTTTTGAAAATCGATCATTTCAAAAGCCTAAAGAGTAGACCTAGATCTGTATAGCGGACAAAAACAATCCAAAATAAAATGGTAAGGGGGAGAAAAAAGAAAGAAACAGGCTAATGCGACGTTAGTTTTGCGGTTATTAGCTTCGTATTGTTTACAAATGAAAATAAGATCCGGCTGACGAGATAACTGGGCAACGTGAAAATTTTCGATCCGATTGTTCTTCGGTGGCAGTGAAAAAGGAACAAGAAACGGTACTCGCGCCCCAACGAATACAAAAGCCAAGCTATTTTGCGCCCAGCCACAGTATCATGGAAAAGTGTCGGCTGTTGGTGTTATTGTTGTTGTTGTTGTTGTTGTTGTTGTTGTTGTTGTTGTTGTTGTTGTATGTAGCTAGTGTAGTATGCTTGACAGAGACCTACGTTAGCGCAGATAGTGTGCTGAGTGGATCGGTGGTTTTTCATTTCGATGACGAAGAAAAGCCCCTGAAAAGCGCCTGAAAGGTGAAAGCGGAAGCGCGAATATTAAGGATGCGTGTCTTGTTTGCTTTCACTTACACGAAGCTAAGCGTAAAGGTGGGTGAAAAGGGCGCGCCAAGCCAACAAGAAGGAAATTACGCTACGGGTGGGTTCAAAAGCCAAACAGCACGTTGCGTTTTATACTCATCGTATCTATATAGGTAAAAAGGTATTATTATCGCATTGAGGTCTGAGGTAATACGTTGCGTTGCGTTGGGTACAAGTATGTGGCACAGAGTCGTGAACGGTTCGTGGGGGAGATGAAGATGATGCAGCCGAGGTGGAAAAAGGATTTGAATAAGCAGCCCGAGAAAGGGTGACAATTATTTACGATACATAATGGAAAACGTGGAGCTGCATGTCAAGAAGTTGCGCGCAAAATAAACGCCACACCAACTCGCTCGAGACTATTACCTGACTTCCTGAAATGTTAATGAATGTTTTTGTGCCCTACATCTGCACACACACACACACGTAGCCCGGCCATCGTAGAATTGTAGATTGATAAGCAAAGGTCTGGATGTACTGAAATGGTACCAGCTACACACCATCTGAATATCACAACATACCCACAGTTATCTCTGCACCTAATTACAATAATAACGAATCTAATTTAAATCCAAATATCGAGCATTTTTTTCACTTTCCTTTCGATCCTTTCTTTTTTTTTTTTTTTTTTTCGTCGAGTTTACTATGAAATAGGAATGAGAATTACGATAGATGTTGCGCTGCTTGTTGGCGGTTCCAAGAAAATATGATTGACACGTATAACGCGAAGTGAACTATGCATTATATATGAAGCAATCCATTAGAATACGATGAGTATTATTTTTTTGCACGCTTTCGAAGCAGGCTTATAGGCAGGTACATATATAAGGTGTAGCAAGTTTTCCACCCAGATCCCTCGGGGATAACGTCGAAGTACCTTACCTACACCTTCCGAGTAGTTACACTATTTACATTGTAGGTAGGCCTATGCTCAGTGTGCGTGTGTGTGTTTGTGTAAGTCTATCTAGTACATATATAAGTCTAAGCACACGAGGGAAATATTTGAATATTGGCTGGTTTTTTTTTCGTTTTCTACATTTTTTTTTTTCGAGTAAAAGTCGAAAAAGCTGATGGTATATGGGATGTTTTCTCTTCTCCAATAATGTAATTTTAAAATATACCGATTTGGTCGAATTATTTGAAAGGCTGTTGGTGCTAGGTTGGTACGATCTGTCTTACATGTATCAAATCTATTTTGCCTGATTCTTTAAGCTGTGCTCTGCATTGTTTTTTGTTTTTACAAGGCAGCAATATTTGAGTCTGTTCGATTTTTAAGCTGATTTTTATTCGAATATAAGCTCAATTCGTAGTGTTTAAGTTCAATTTATAACACCCATGAAAAGAATCTACTTTTTCGGGAACCACGAGCAGCGAAGAATGGAAATTTAAGACAGTGAAATCACTACATTCAAATTTTTTATCTCCTTTAATCAATGATTAAATTTAAATGATCTACGTATAAAATTTTAACCCCCTATCTCATTTTATAGAGAAGATTTAGTAAAGATAAACTCGAAGAATATGAAAAAATCCGTCGAAAAACTACTTTTCGAGGCTGCGAGATGGTACAAAAAGGCCAAAAAGTTGAACCCCCTAAAAATACTCTCATTTAGCACCTTACATGCCAAATTTTAATCCTTTATTTGATTTTGAAACAGAGGCTTTGGAAAGGACAAACTCAAAAAATTGGAAAAACCTCCAAAAACTACTTTTTTCTGAGCTTCAAGTGGTGAAGGTGGGAGAGCGATGAGATTGAAAAGTTGAAATCGCCAAAAGGCACATCTAGGATCTGTACTAAATCTACATACCAAATTTCAACTACATCTAGTTCAACTGCGAGTGGAGATCTGGAAAGGAAAAACTCAAAAACATCAGAAAAACCTCCAAAAAACTTTCTTTTTTGGATCTTTAGGTGCAGGAGAGGGAGAACGATGAAGCTGAAAAGTTGAAATCAGCAAACAATTCGACTAAGATCCCTACCAAATCTGCATGCAAAATTTCAACTCAGTCCAGTTCAACATTGTGGGGAAATGGGAAGGACAAACTTAAAAAAGTTGGAAAAACCTCCAAAAACTACTTTTTTGGAATTTTAAGTAGGGAAGGAGAGAGCTATGAGGCTGAAAAGTTGAAACTGCCAAAAGGCACATCTAGATTTGTGCTAAATCTACAAACTAAACTTCAACTACGTCTAGCTCAACTTTGAGGGGAGATGTGGAAAGGTCAAACTCTAGAAAATTAGGAAAAACCTCCAAAAACCCAATTTTTGAAGTTGTAAGTGGGAGGGAAGGATGAGTGCGATAAGGTTGAAAAGATGAAATCGCCAAAAAACACATTTAAAATCCTACGAAAGCCTACGTGCCAAATTTAAACTCTGTCTAGCTCAACTTTGAGGGGAGAGGAGAAAAGGCCAAACTTGAGAAAATTAGAAAAACCTCCAGAAACCTACTTTTTTGGAGCTGTAATTGGGGAAGGATGAGTGCGATTAGGTTGAAAATTTGAAACCGCCAAAAAGCACGTCTAGAATCCTACTAAATCTACATTCCAGATTTCATCTACCCCAACTCAACTTGGGCAGAGGGATCTGGGAAGGAAAAACTCAAAAAATTAGAAAACCTCCCAAAAACTACTCTTTTGGAGCTTTAAGGGGAAGGAGGGGGGAGAGAAATGAGGTTGAAAAGTTGAAATTTCCAAAAGGCACTTCTACAACTCTACTAAATTTGCATACCACATCTAAACTCTCCCTGACTCAACTTTAAGGGGAGATCTGAGGAGGTCAAATTTAAAAAATTAGAAAAATTTCCCATATAAGCGCTTTTTAGTATTGTTACAGTGTACAGTAGGTCTGAATGGTCAAAAAAACTCAAAAAGCTCTTCCAGGACCCTCATTCGATCTACATCACAAACCTCCCCCCCCCCAGCTCAATTTATCGGAGAAATATTGAAAGGACAATCAAAAAAAATAAGAAAAATCTTCCAAAAAATTGATTTTTCAAAGCTGCGAGGTGGTGCAAAAAGGCTGAATAGTTGAAACCTCGAAAATTCTCCATCGGCTCGATAAATTTCACTCTCATAGCTCTCCAATGGAACACGACATATGTGGAAAAAGTTCTTTTTGTATTAAGGTGAAAAAAGGAGATACCCTTTATATTTCCCCTCCTAATTGACTTGAGAGGTTGATTTTTGGATATGTTACACAACTTTTAACTGTCTATCGATTAGCTCGAACAGGATCAATTTTTGAATTTTTGTCCCCAAGCATCACCCCCCCCTCCCACCCAAGTTGACGATGATTCAATTTTTGCTCAAGGTTATCTAAATTCGTATGTATTGTATTGGTCGCCAATCAAAGTCTACTGCCTAAATAAGGTCGATGTTGGTCTAAATTGAACTTAGTGATTTAGTCTTCAAAAAGAATAAAAATATAAAATTAAGCAATTTCATACTCTGTAATAGCCTCGTATTATTGACAATACATTGGCTTGGAAAATCAGTTATTTTTAATCTATATAGTTTTGAATGATCTTAAAAGCGTTTTGAATTTTTTTTTCCCTCAAAATATCACGCGTGTTTAATGAACATTTTTTCATACAAGTGGAAAGTATCCATCAATTTTTTTCAAGCAATGGGTACGCTCAAAACTCCTTAAAAGTGAGTTTTCCAATAACATTGGCCCTTAGACTCGGACCGAAGTGTACCTATTCTGGCAGCATCTCCTTGCACCATGACACGATGATACTATTTGACCATTCCCTCCCCCCCTCCCCACCCTTTTAAAGATTCAATCTCTCGGACACTATTAAGTAAATACAATCACCCATCAAGTATCTCTTTTGAGAGTAGCTTCAAGTTGAAACCTGGATCAAGAAGTGTACAAACATTTAAACCAACTATCGAATAATATCAATGCGACTTTCAGAAGGCTTATATAGGAAGCATCTGCGATGACTCTAATCGTCTTCGGCTCTATGAACGATACAATGACCGGCGCGACATGAAGCATGTATGCACTTTACACAGTACAGTCAAAGACACCCGCGAGTCAATAGTCTTTCATATCGATGTAGAAATGATGTAACCAACCACGCAGCTATATACGCACGTAGCTGCGAAGAAAGAGCACATGATCGTATTTGCACGCGTAATCACGATGGAAAGAAAAAAAATCAAAAGAAGAATAAGAAGAAAAATAGGTCTCGTTGTATGTACATACACATACAACATACATACGTACGATACTCTAATGCTGTGAAAACGGTGGCTATGGTTTTTCTACTCGTAATACGTATATATACAGAGAACTGTATAGATAATAAAGGTGTATATATATATTCTTATGGCAAAAGAGTCGCGCATAGAATTCGCGTTGCTCGAGCAAAAGTACCATGAAATAGCGTCGTAGTGTCGAACAAACGGTATACCTGGCAGGTATTTTCGCTACTATGTAGAGAGCTGCTGGTGTATGGAGCAGATCCGTTATATTGCCAACGTGTATGGTGTGCTTGTGTGTGCAAGATACCTCGTATACATGATGCGGAGGACCAGGCGGAGAATTTCATATATGTATAGGCGCACGTTCTTTTTTTTCCTTCTTCTTGGTCTTGGTTGTGATAACAATACAAACGTTAGAAAAGAGCGTACCTCTCAGGTAGATATTACCCGGAGACGGTTTGTCTGCTTTGCTTCATTTAGCTCTCTCGCTTTGGCTGGCTTTTCAATATAACTCGTACCTAGCCTAGCTACGTATAGTGAGTGGTACATGAGCAATTTGACAGTTTGTAAAAAAATAAGATAAAAGACAATTCGCTGAATTGGATACGGATGGATGATGGACGGTGCGGTGTGCATTGGGTATGGTAGTTTCACAAGTATTTCGTCCATCGGCCACTCAGCCACAGGATCTTCCTTATGTGCGATGGGATTAGGATGGTGGAGCCTATTGGATTATCCACCAGTGGCTGAGGAGGGGGCTTCGTATTGGACATCGTTGTCGTCGTCCAGCGAGTCATTAAAAATCGAAGATTAATTCAGTCTCGAGTCTTTTTTAGTTTTAGTTTTTTTTTTTTTTGAAGAATTAATGAAGCAGCGTTTCTATACATATATATATATATATATATATATATATATGTACTTAATTGAAGGGCCTAGGAGAAATTTTTTTCTTTCGTAATTATACGAATAAATTAAACGGTAATTACGCTATCGAAGAGCGCGGTGGAGATGTTAATATAACCGTCGCATCGTTGTATATATGTACACGTATTATGTGTACATCAGACGAAATACGACCGGTTCTAATGGTACTAACGTATGTGTGATTAAATTAAGTAGCGTAGGATGAATTCTCTCCTCTTCAGACGTAAATGGTCTAGTACTAATGATCTGATATTTCGTTCGTTCGTTCGTTCATTCGTACGTTTTTTTTTTTTTTCCTCTTCGGTCTTCCAATCTTCCTGCAGCCGTGTTCTCTTCCTATTCTCTACGTATGTAGGTACCTCTGGTGCTCGAGAGTCTCTCATTTTTAGCCGCGATACAGTAATGTTTGGTTGGATCGCAGGCCTCCGCCACCGCCGTCCACCATTTCGTATCCTATTAAGATTTAAATCGTCCATCTCGTCATTCCTCAATTTCTCACTAATGGATTTAGACAAGTTCAATGTGGAAATGTTTTTATTCTAATGACCTCGAGAAAATGAATGTTTCTGGTTATAATCATCATCATCATCATCACCACCATCGCCAGCCGGCGCGCCGCACTGCACCGCACCTCTCCCCCGCCCTCCGTGTTCTGTTTGTGTACGCTATCTCACTAAATACACTCGATGTAGCCGGATCGAGGGTTGGTGGCGGGCGTACAGGAGGGTAGAATTGGAAAATAGTACGTTGTACATCGAACGACGAACGACGAACGACGAACGATAAAGAGAAGGTGACAAAAATCAAACGCCGAGGCCATGATCGCCATTAAGCCTCTCTGTATCGTACTTACATATACCAATCATTATAATCATCGATATCGATAACTCATCAAGAAAATCAGACGTATGTCTGGCTGGAGTAGCGAATACTTACTTTTAGTTGGGCTTTTTGACAGACAGCATATCCGGGCTTATACATATAGGTACCTATAAAGATCTCGTGCATTGCCTCATTATTACTTCTGCCAGCAGACTGGTATATCGATGGTACCATCATCGTTGGCTAAAATTATTCGCCATATCGATGTACCTAGCTACCCTGAAACGAGTGCAATTATGTATCGCGTTATATATTTCGAAGAAGTCGAGGCGACGACGACGCCGATGAGTCGTCATCGTCGTCCACGAGCCTGTGTAAATTATTCGAACAATTAAATTTCAAACATTTTTACGGTTCCTTCGTTCGAACATTTATTCACAATGTTTTTTTGATGGAACGCTTTCGTTGGCGAACACTCTATCCTCGACATATGTACACGTACGTATTTACGTATGTATGTGTATAATTTGAAGTTCGCCGGCTGTCGCCTTCGAACGTGCGCCTGGCCGTATTATAAATATTCGAAATATTTGGAATTTTTTTTTTTTTTTTTATAACCGAGCGTCGGAGGCCGAAAACACGAGCAACGGCGTGGCGGGTTTTATTGTCTCGCGCTGCGTACAGCGTCTCACTCGCATCGCCCAAAGGGTTAACCGGTTATGATGATCGCGAGATTTGATACGATCGTGTCGAAAAAATTCACCAATTAATAAGATTCACGTTCGATTCGGCTTATACGTATGGCCATCCGCGGATGGTATGGCAGCACCTATCGATATGATTTTCCATTTCATTATGTACGATATTATACTTCGCGTCGATATCGTACCGCCTCTTTATTATTATTATTATTATTATTTTTTTTTTAAAATATGATTTATAGAGAAATATATGTACCTTTCGTCTCGTGCTGATGTGTGTATCTATCCGCAGATGTCGTGTCGAGTGAAATTTTTCTACTGAGATGACGAATACGTATACCTGCGAAGGTATTGGTCGATGGTGGTATTTCCTTCATCGTTCTTCTTATAGGGTTTTATAGTCGATTTTATGGCCTATTTGAATTTTGATTTGCGAATATAAATCTCTGTGATTTACTTGTTGGTAACAAAAAGATATGCGTAAGCAGATCTAGATGCAGATTGGGGGAGAGAAGGTTTTTACTTTTGAGCGAGTACATATATCTGAAGTTGACTCGAAGTAACCTATGAAGTCAAAATTTGTTTCGAATTGATGAAAGCTCAATGATCTAAAACTGCATAGAATTCAATAAAATCAAAAAGCGAAAGAGATATGACTGAGGAAGAAGGAGCCGAAGGAGGTGTCAGAACGAAGATTCAAATTTGTCATCATATTTCAAGTCAGCTTGGTATTCCTTTACAGTCTCCCTGTAAATTGAATTTTTCCCAAAATATGCCAACTTTCAAATCATTTATGAACGACTTGATGAGAATGAATCACTTATAAACTGCTCAAAAGGAACGATTCGTTCATGAACGACTCAGAGAAAATAAATAGCTTACAAACAACTGAGAAAGAATTCATGAAAACAAATCAGTCATTAACAACTCGATGAGAACGAGTCGTTAACAAATGACTCGATTAGAACGAATCATTCACAAACGAATCGAGAAACGAGTCGTCCACAAATGATTCGAGGAACGAATCGTTCGCGAATGACTCGATGAGAACGAATCGTTCACAAATGAATCAATGTGAATGAATCGTTCATGAACGACTTGGAGAACGAATCGTTTACAAATGACTCGATAAGAACGACTCAACAAGGACGAATCATTCACAAATGAATTGATGTGAATGAAGCATTCACAAACGACTTGGAGAACGAATCGTTCACGAATGAATCGATTTGAATGAATCGTTCATGAACGACTTGGAAAACAAATCGTTTACAAATGACTCGATAAGAACGAACCGTTCTAGAGCGACTCAACAAGAACGAATCGTTCACAAATGAATTAATGTGAATGAATCATTCACAAACGACTTGGAGAACGAATCGTTCACAAATGATTCGATGAGAACGAATCGTTCACGAATGAATCGATTTGAATGAATCGTTCATGAACGACTTGGAGAACGAATCGTTTACTAATGACTCGATAAGAACGAACCGTTCTAGAGCAACTCAACAAGAACGAATCGTTCACAAATGAATTGATGTGAATGAATCATTCACAAACGACTTGGAGAACGAATCGTTCACGAATGACTTGATGTGAATGAATCGATCACGAACGACTTGGAGACCGAATCGTTCACGAATGACTCGATGTGAATGAATCGTTCACGAACGACTTGGCGAACAAATCGTTCATAAATTACTCGATGAGAACGAATTTTTCACCAAAGAAGCGAAGAGAATGAATCGTTCGTGAATAACTCGATGAATTTGAATTGTGCCAAAATGACTCCATAAAAGCAAATTGTTCGCGAAAGACTCGAATCGTTTAAATTTTTATTGATTTCAATATGAATTTTGATTGTTGAATCGATTCAAAGAATTCGGAAAATATGCTGTTTCTCCTTCTCTCTTCTATTCTCATATCGCTCAACGACTCTTGCGTTCTTCGATTCTTCGATGTTTAACTTTGTTACGAAATTTACTAGTAAATTCCAATTTTTTGAGATTTAGGCATTTAACTTTCTGAAGAAAGTAAATACGAGTTAGGAATATATTAAATAGCTCTTCATTACGTTCGAATGTAGTCTAGGAAGAGAACTGGTAATCGTAAAAACCAAGACCCCTATATACAAACAATTTAATGAATTGTCTGAGTGTCAAATAAACGACTAAATGGCTCTATTAAAAATGTATGTATGTGTATGTGTGGTGATATGCCCTACATACATACGTCGATTTTACGCATTGTTCTTCTCCTCTGCTACTTTTTCTCTTTCGTTGAGAGTCTTCCTACATTATCTCACGTAAAAATGTAGAGCTTTGTATAGAAAAATTTTCTACATCGTGTATGCGAAACTGTCACAAATCAGCCATAAGGTAAATGCTAAACTTTGGAAAACCCTGATCAGTACTATACCAATGTACTGTTCGATCTGAACTTACTCGACGAGTTGTACAATTCTGGTTATAAGGACGAACAGAGCAACACCACATTGGTGCAGTGCAATCTACATTATGTGCGTATGTACGCAGCGTACGTATAAATTTCGAAGGGTTACAATTCCTCACACATGACAATAGTGTTTTACACAGCTTGTGTTTTGTTGTATAGAGAGAACAAATATATCAAACAGGATGTGCTTAATTTAGGTTGCGCCGTTACGATAATTTGTGAACATTTTATCCATCGATGTTTGTTCATCACGGTATAGTTTCGAAAACTTTGTATACTGCCTCTTGTACCTCTCTAGCTCTACCTATATATATATATATATATATATAATGTATTCGTACGCGTTCATAACAGATAGATAGATACCTACCTATACATCAGCGTTTCGCTGTAGATTGATAGTAGATCTACACATAGGTATAAGGGAAACGAGAAAACGTGTCGTTAGATTGAAATTTCAACTCTTTGGTATCATTTCTCTCACACTAAAGATAACTGGGAATATTGGGTAATGGGTACTTACCAGAAATGATATATTTACAAATTGAAGAAAGAAGAAGAAAGCACACACGCATACATGCGATGGAAAATAAAAATCAAAAAAAAATTATCTCTGGCGCCAGACACTCGTGTCGATTGTTTGCTCGTGAAGTTTTTTTTTTTTTTTTTTTTTTTTTAAATTTTTTTTTTTTTTTAAAAATTTTTTTCCCCAGTTTT
>FIZR01004918.1:0-50725 GCA_900060175.1 Ferrisia virgata
ATTTGGGGGGGGGGGGGGGTTAACAACACAGGCGATGTATGGGTGTACATTGGAGTATAATAAGATCATTTTTTCTGAATTTTCTGATCATTACATGCGACGTAGTTGGTAAAAATGTAAAAAAATTTTCTCTTACCTATCAACTACTGGCAAATTTTCTGGGAAGCATTATTAATTTTACGTTCATTTTTGTTATTTTTTTTTCATGAAATAAAGTAGAGTTGGAACATTATATGGAGAAAATTTTTTTGCTAAAATTTCACCTCCTGAAGTTCATGTTTTGATTTTTTGGTGAATTATTGAAAAGAATAGCCTGTTAAGGATGAGGAATTATTCAAAAAGTCGATCACGATGAACAAACATTTCAACAAAAACTTTTGTAGGACTTATTTCTTGAGAAAATTACAACTTTTTAAGGCAGCCCCTCCCCCCCCCCCCTCAATTTGAGAGAAGTGGACGGCCCAAAATTTTTATCAGTTTACATAATAGTGGGAAGTTCCGTACAAGAAAAATGCTATTAAATGTGAATGCTATAGCTCCTCCCCATTACCTCCTGTGAAAAAAAGGCAAAGAAGTAAAAATGTTCATTTTTTAATGTTCTGTAACTTTTGTTCCAACATTTTTTACGTTACTGCATTATTTAAAAAGTAACCGCCAATAAAACAAACTTTCCAACCCCCTGCTCCACAAAAAGGGGAAAAATATGCCTGGATTTTAAGGAAATTGAGAAAGATTTGAATACATACTTCTTAGTACCTATGTACGAAATTTCCGCTTTCTGTGAATTTTGATCGGATTAAAGCCTAAAAATAAAAAACCTACACTACCCCTTTTAGCCCGTGTGAATACGATATTTTCCACGGTACCCTGGTGGGAGTTGCAACTCTCGCGGGCTCATGTTTTCTTCAAAAGAGATGAAGCAAAATTAAAATTTTGCAAGATTTTTTACACGTTTTTCTACATTTAACTCTCATTTATTCATCTACTAATCATCCAATGATCAGTTTCTTGATTTCAAATTATGCACCAGACTTTCCTCTACTAATTGGGACTAATAGAGAAGAATTTACTCTTTTGGTTCAAAAGTTACAATCAAAATTCTAGAGAACCTCGTCGCAAAATTTATTACCTAAAATGAAAAATTAGATTTTCTATACAGCAGCAATGAATCTCCAGATAGGTAGGCAACCATCATAACGCACATGTATAAGATCTGGTGTACCACCCCCTTAATATTATCATCCACTCCTGAAACACGCTGTATATTTTTTTCAGAATTTTTGGGCGTTCACTTCATTTTTCGATACTTAAAAAAATGGCAACACTGATTTCTGGATTATTTTTTAAACGTGCTTTAATCGTTCTACGATTTGAAAAAAATTTGAAGCTCCCGAGAAATCCACGTTTGAAATATACGATTTTTAGGCTCGTGTCAAAATTTCAAATGCTCATATCTTCCCTTAAAAACTAGCTAGAGAGGCCCGGTTTGCGCCGGTAGTATTTTATTTATCGTGATCTAACACTATGAAAAATTTTGAAAAAAATCGCTCAGCCCAAGGTCAAAACGTGGACGATCTGATATGGAATAACCCTGGGCTAAGAGCAGAACTCTTATCATTGCTTGCTGCCGGAGCAAAATAGCCATAAATTTTTAGCCTTATAGCGGAGGTCTTATTTAGTTAGAAACATTGCAGCAACAAAACGAACCCAACGTGTACGTACTACGTAGGTATACTTTGGCAAATGAAAGTTATTTTTTTGCACTAATGCATTTCGGTTGTTTAAAATGTGGTAAAGCAATGTCTTGGCATATGCGTTCAGCTTATTTAGGTTGGAACGATTCCCCCAACGCATTAAATTTTCATTACCAATACAAACATATTTTAATTTCAGCTAAATTAGGGTCAGCAAAATCGGCTACAATGAGATAGGGTAAACTTAAACGAGTGTAGAAATGGTATTAATACACAGTGTACAGGTACCTAATATGTATAATATCTGTCTACCTTGAATACTAAGGAACAAGATAATGTTACGAAATTGCGCTTTTAATTCGTACGTGCAGAAGAAAGGTGGCAAAGGGGCGCATCGAGCTAATGTAAGCCGCAGCCGAGCCTCGTGGTCTGGCACTGGCAATGGCGTCCGTCGACGCATTAAGACGACCATGGTAGCGAGAATGTAAAAAGCGAGAACTATTGGAATAACATTCTCTTATACATAGCACACGAACACGCTGTAAACTTTTCTCAATGACAGTTTGTCCAAACTTTTCGAACCCTTCCATCATGGTTAGGAACAGTTTGTACCGGTCTCTATAGGTATAATCAGCTGTATCAGCGATCTAAATTGCAAGGCACTGAATTAGAGTGGCGGCCGGGCCGCGTACAGGTGACCTAGCTATATACCTACACAAGTTAGCTATAGGAGTAAAGTTTGACCCACGAGACAAAAGTAATAAATCTATTTTAAAGCTAGAAACTGGTATTTTGGCTCGAGGTGACGTCAGGCGCCAGCGCTGCAGCGCGCACCAGGGTGAATACTGATTTAGGTTGGTTTTTTTTCGCTTTCTTTCCCTTCTGCACCTTTCCTTTTTGCAAATAAAAAAAGCACAGAGGAGGAAGACGAGGAGAAGAAAAAAAAAAACAGTGTCAACGACTATAATACCTACGAGCGTCTGTTAGTAGATTGCGTGCCAGGTACTCGTTACACGACATAAACTTATTAACTCGCTAGCCGACCTTTCGAAAGCTTTTACACGACTGGTTCACGCGCGGCTTTAGTTGTTTCGATGATTTACTAAAGAATATTTTTGTTGAGCTATGGCGCTGGCGCTGGTGCTGGTGCTGGTGCTGGCGTGGTTTTTAATGGTTTCAATTCTGTCCTACGTGTACGCGAGTGTGTGTGTGTGTGTTTGTGTACAAATAAGTAGATATACCTACCACCTATACATATACATACCTACTATACTCTTAGTATATATGTAAATGGTAGTGGGACAGTGTGAGTGTGTATGTGTGTGAAATCGCGAGCGTTGAAAATAAGCCGGATTGGTGGTGCTCTCAGGAGCAGTACGAATGCGGTTACCCTATGTTTTCAACGAGTTGGCAAACTTTCTCCATTTCTATACCCTTATGGGAGTCATAACGTTTATGTAAATTGTCGCTAATGTTCGTTGTGCGGGTTTAATTAGCCATTCACTTATATCATGTGATTGTCGTGGGCAAAGTTTACTGGGCTAATTTTTAAATACATATACTACCGAGACCGAACAGACTAGATATATCTCGACGACGAGGTTTCGTTAAACGCAACGTTTCCTTTCCTTATGTTTTAGAGGAAAATTTACCGTATTTAAAGTCCAAAATAACGCCCTCTTGGCTTTTTTATAGAAATTTTTAACGCATGTCTATTTGTTTTTTTTTTGTTTTCTCATTGCAGATGATCAGTTACGATTCTCCTCGAGGCGGTGTTAACGTTATCACAGAAAAAGGTGATACTACTACTAGTTATTTACTTATACAAAAAGCCACCGATTCCGATAACGGAAGATACCAATGTAATCCTTCCAATGGTCAGCCGAAATCTATAGAAGTTCACGTGTTAAATGGTAAGTACTTGAATTTAATACTGCAGCCTTGCCGCCAAAAATAATACGCAGCGTGCTCCGGTTTCGTGTCTATTCGGTTAAATACCCGGAAGTTGGAGTTGGTTTTAATCTTGAATCACAGGTTTAAGTATTCTGTGCAAATTAATACGTGCCGAGAATATTAGGCCCCTTTCAGATTATTGTTAACATTAAAATGTCGAAAACTTCAGAAGAAAATATGCAGGATGTATGCCTTTGGGGGCTAATACATTTACTGTCTGATTTTCGTGAAATACGTTGTCAATGCAGAGATGAAAAAGTAGTCTCGTTCAATCACGGTCATGGCAATAAATACGTGCACATTCTCGTTCCGAAATAGTGAACGCGGCTCGTTCAATACGTTCACATTCACCAAAAAAACTCAGGGAAGATTGCCATCTCTGGTTGTCATATTATTGAAAAAAATCATCGTTGTCGTAATAATTCTGAGAGGTGCAGAACGATTTTGGGAATGGCCTTGTGCCCCCATATGGCCCCAAGAAGCCGTTAATAGCACCTAAGCGCTCTTATATAGCCCTCAAGCGCTCTTATATAGCCCTCAAGCGCTCTTTGTAGTCTCCAGATCGCTTATACAGCTTTCTTCCCCCCCCCCGGGAGGCTGTTGATAGACCTTGTGCCCCTACATAGCCTCAAGACGCTGTTTATAGGCTTCACACCTTCATATAGTCCTAAACCTCACTTCAATAGCCTCTAGACTGCCTATATATCCCCCAGACTCTATCAATAGGCCCCGTGCCCCATACAGCTTCAAGATACCATTAATAGTCCGCAAACCCTCTTATATAGCCATCAGACGTCATAAGTACCCTCCTCAGACTAGCCTGCAAGCCCTCTCATATAGCCCACAGACGCCTTGAAGCCCCCTTATTTAGCACTCAGATGCTCTTAATAGCCCTCAAGCCCCCGTAGATAGTTCCCAGACGCCATCAATAGGCTCTGCGCCACTATATCACTTCCGGACACCATAAATAAGTCTAGCGCCCCGTTATAGCCCCAAAACACCATTTATACGCTCCGGGCTCCCATAAGCCGCTAGCACCTTATATACCCTCCCCGATGCTCCTAGTGGTCCCCATCTCACTTATATAGCCCTCAAATGTCCTTAATAGCCCTACAGTCCCCTCACATAGCCCCAAGATGTCGTTTACAGGTCTCGCATCCCCAATATAGTCCCAAAACACTGCCAATACGCATTGCACTCCCATAGAGCCTTAAGAAGCCGTTAATAACCCCTCAAGTCTTCATATATACCCTCCAGATGCCCTTATTACGATCGTAGCCTCCTTTGTATATCCTCAGACATCCTTGGTAGCCCTCAGAAGCCCTTCAATAGTCTCCGGACGGCCTATATAACCCTAAGTCACCATCAATGGGCCCTGCGAATCCATGTAGCCTTTAAACGCCGCCAATAGGCTTCCCATCCTTCTATTACCCCAGGACGCCCTTAGTAGACCCAAAGCCCTCTAGTATAGCCCTAGTTCCCCTTCAATAATCTTCGAACCTCCTATATATTCCTCAGACGCGCTTGATAGCCCCCCAGTCCCCTTATTTAACTCCCAGATGCGCTTAGCAGCCTCTAAGCCCCATTATATAGCTACCAGATATCCTAACTATCCCTAAAACCATCTTATATAGCCTCCCGTTGCCCCGATTACCTCCAGACCGTCTGTATAGCCCTTAGACGCCCTTAGTAGCCTCCAAGCCCCCTTATGTAGCCCTTAGATGCCGTTGATAGCCCTCAAGCCTTATTATATAGCTCCCAGACGCCATCAATAGGCCCCGCACCTCCATATAGCCTCAAGATGCCATTAATAGGCCTCGCGTCTCCTTATATAGCTCCCAGATGCGCTTGATAGCCTTCAAGTCACCTTATATAGCCTCCAGACGACCTGACTAACCCCCAAGCTCTCTTATATAGTCCTCAGTTCCCCTTCAATAACCTCCACACCGTCTATATAGCTCTCAATCCCCTCTTATACCCTAATATCTTCCTTCCTAATTGACCTAGGACTAGGAGGCAAATTTTTCTACATGTTATACTTTAGATTGTCTATCGACAGGCTAAGAAAAGAACTTTTTTTGCGATTTTAGCCCCTCGACACTCTTTTTCATAAATTGGGGCACAACTGAATTTTGAACCGAGGCTATCCCCACTCCTGTATATCAAATTCGCCGCCAATTGTGGTCTATTCCCCAAAATTTGACCGATTTTGGTCAGTATGGAACTGAGTTAATAACTTTATTTGGGGGGGGGGTGAAAATAAAAATAAATATCCTACGTGGTGAAAATTTATCGTAATGGTCTTCTAGGACCCTAAAACGAATTTTGTTGATATCCCCCTCCCTATCCGCCTTAGGTTAATACACCATAATAGCTTTGTTTTCATTGACGATATGTCATAGGAAATCAGGCTAAAAAAAATTGAAAGAAAATTCTTTCATGGTTTTCTTTGATGAATCAAGTTGAGGAGTGGATTTTGGAGAATTTTTTTACAAACTTTTCGCATTATGCAAAATTAGTAGATCAAGTGATACGTATCGATTCAAGTGTTCAGTGAATAAAAAAGGGACTGGAATATATTTGTGACTAAAGAATTAGCTTAGAAAATGATAGTCCTACTTCCATCAGACACCTTAAAAAATTACTATTTACTTTTTGTCTTTCTTGTGTAAGTTTGCACTTATATTTATTCATTTGTAACCTCCTCGTCCCATAAGTTATCTATGCTAATGATAAGCTTATGCTTACAAAATATGGATTTATTACCTATTATTGAATTCATTCATTAACCCATTTGGATGGCATTATTTTTATTTTCTAGGCGAACATCCGGCAGCCATACAACACGGAGGACAAGCACACCATCGCTCTTCTCATACGCATTGTCTTATATTTTGTATAACATTGCTCATGCTGACTCCTTAACGATAAATGATTTCTTTCTTTTTTTTTTTTTTTTTAATTTGTTTTTAAATACTTTCTATATTGTTGTATTAAGCTGTGTACAATCAGTTAATATTTCGGGGAACTAAAGGTGAATGCGACTGTTTGTTACCGTTGTGCGAAGTGTGTAAATATATATACTTGGTCAAATACGAGCATATGAAACTTTTCGCGTGTACTTAACAAACTCTTTGTGTTTGTGGTCACGCTAAAGTAGATTATGATTCATTGGCTAAAGCCAACTTCCTAATTGTGATATAAAACGTGTTGTTTCGGTTGTTTTAATTTTTACTGGTTTACAAAATTTTCGTACGAGTGAATTTAACGATTCTAAATGGTAGAATGAGTAGCTTAAAGTTCATCATCATCGGACATTTTTGGCGGTTTTTCTTTTCGATTATGGAAGGGATTTTTTTTTTACTTTTTGAAAGTAGCAAAGAAAAAAGGATGCTGCTGAAAATAGTGGTAATTATGAAAACTATCTGCAATACGAATGTTCGTATTTTTAATTTTTGATGAGTACAAATTTACAAAAACTGTTCATTTATACGTAGATAACTTCCTTCCTTAAATTGATGCCTATCTAATTCATTTTGTTGATTTTTCGTACGTGTCTTTGGTGGGTATTTTTCAGCTAATTTGAAGAAAAAAAAATTATTAAACTGAAAAGGGCAGCAGTAAAACTTGAATAATTTCCAATAGGTTCTTTCTCACTATGTTTTAGAAAAGTTTTCCCCATTTTCCAAAATTTTTTCATGCCTGTATCTGTTTCACAAGTGACAGAAAAGTTGAATTATAATACATAAGTATGCTGCACTCTGAGGTTGAAAACTTGAACTAAAAATAAAATTTTAAAAACCGAACGAAGTCGAGAACTCGAACTCGGATCGTAATTTGAAACGTTTCGTTATTGTTAATTTTATACGCTTGTACATTGCACTATTGAATTTCTAAAATTCGCTCCTCTTTCCCTCCTCCGCCATTGATATTAAATTTAAAAAAAAAAACGAAGAAAAAGAAATCTAATAATTGTGTAGGTAGGATACCAGATCAGAATCGTTATCATTCACACACAATACTAAAACACGTTAATTTCGTAATTAAAACACTATTGAAAGTAGGTAAACTCAATAAATAGGTTCTCGAGCGTTTAAAAACGGTATACTCGTGGATTTATTTTCCTAAGCTGAAGCTGAAGCTGAAAAATACTGTGAATTTCCATTTCCCCTCCATTTTTTTTATATCTACTCTTTCCCTTTAAATATTGTAAATTTTTAAAAATCGTTTTGTAAAAACGACTAACTAATTTAAGGAACGGTTTAAAATTTGTACGATATACCTGATAGCGAATTTGTTCATAAAAAAAAAGTATCTATTAATAAATAAAAAGTTGTAAATTTAGGTTGTAACCTTTACGCCGTATATACGAGCAAAATGGCATAAATTACATAAACGCATCCGTTAGCGAAATAAAAAAAAAAACAATCGTTATTTATGTCGAAATGTAAATCATTTATTTTGCATTTCCTATTTATAGGTTTTTATGTGTGTACGAACGAGTACGCGATAATTTACGTTACTATGTAACGATTTTTGCCATAAAATTGTATCCGAATATTTTTTGCTTTTTTATTTCTCTCTGTTTCTTTCTCTCTCTGCCCTTGTTTGCGAGATTTCGGATACAAATTTTACGTGTAAAGAAAAAGGTGTACCTGTAATTATTAAAAGAAATTCGCGTGTAAATAATTTGTAAGTAAACGTGTACAATAATTTGTTTACCAAGTTTATGTTTTGAACATATGTAATTGGTGTCTTTGAACCATACGAAAAGATTTGTTATATATTCGATGTTTTTCTGAGTTTTTTGTTTTTCCCCCCTTTTTTTTTTATTTTAATTTTAAATGTTTTATGTACCTATTTATATTTAATTTTATTTAAACGGTACCTAAGTATAAAATACGTATTTCCATTGTTTGTTACATTGAAATAATATAATATCCATAAGTAAATTGATGTTGAAATTTTGTTCTTTTAATTTTTTTTTTTTTGCAAAGTTGGAGATGGTTAATGAAAAAAATTTGCGATATGACGTTGAATAAACGTGATAAAAATTTGGGGTTTTTGACTTGACCTTTGAACCTTTTTTCTCTCAAACTGGTTTAAAATTACAAAACACGTGAAAAATTTTTTTAAATTTATTTTATTTTTTTTTAAATTTTGCATTATGTTTATTCCATGACAAAACGACCAGAAAAGTAACTCAGATGTTTCGATTTCGCTCAAAATTTTTTTGTGAACTCCTCTCGGTGGTGTAGTAAAAAAATCACCATCATTTCGATCTTAATTTTTCATGAGGTTGTGGTTATTATTTAGAAAAATAATTTAGAGAAAATTGCATTTTATGTGAAGATAGAACACAATCATATTTATTTTGAACATTTTGAGTCACTTCTTCTTCTTCATGACGCAGTTTTCAACCAAAGTTTGGCGATCATCATTGTTACTGCAACCTTGTTTGCAGCATTTCTGAACAAATCTATTGGGGAACATTTGAACAAACCTCTCAGATCCGCCTTCCATGACAGCTTCCTTCATCCTGCGATTCTATTGCCTTTTTCAACTCCTCAAAGTATATTCTGGAACACTGTGTATTCGTGGTTTCTATGGACACGTCCATGATACTGCAACTTCCGCGCTTTGATGATGTTTAGTTATCCTCATTCTTTGGTCATACGTCTCAGTACTTCTTCGTTGACTCCTGCCACTCTGAGCACCCGATTTCGTAGTCCACCCAGGCTATTTGAAATGAGCACTGTAGTCATCTGCATAGCGAAAATTTTAAGTATATTGCTCACCAATCTCCTTTCTATCCTGTTTTGTGAGAACTTCCTTGAAGATAGTTTTCAAGTAGCCAAAATGAAATTTAAGAAAATACTCTAGTGGTTTTCCATTTCCTTCTGAAGGGTTTATCTTTCGGAGTTTTCCTTCTCCTGATTGTTTTAAGTTGTGGGCGCTTCGATCTTGGTAGAGCCAGAAATAGGTTTTAACTGACCAGTGGTTGAAAGAGCTGCTTTGTAATTCACTCTTCCCGTGTTCCTCCTTTAACCGTGTTCTTCTATGCTCGTTCTTGTTAAGCTCGCATCCACTTGAGCCTCCTCATCACGACAAGGAGGTGTGAGTCATTTGAAGTGATATTTTTGGCTCTACACATAGAACAAGTAAGGACTGTTTATTGTGAAATTTTGCCCGCTTGTGTGAGGAGGTGTTGAAACAATTATTGTACCTTATATTTTTATTTCAACTTATTTTTAAAGTCTACCGAGTAAAATTTACAATAAAAATTAAAATCGAGTGACTATAATCTCTTATATTATCCAACCTACAAAAAGACTTATTTTTGTTGTATCAATTGATCACAATTACGGAGGAAAATATTGCACGTGCTATTGAAAAATTATATAGTTTATAGCGGCAATAGTTACATAGATACCTATCTGATTTCGTGATGAAATTATTGCACTAAAATTGCTGAGTACTATTATGAGAATAAAATACCAGCCCTTCGCAATTTCGTTACAATTTGATTTCGTTTGAAAAAGGTGGAATTTTTTCCAACGAAGTTACCAACTACCAACATGTACAGTGGAAATGTTTCATTTTGCTAAGCTTGTCGTGATAACAAAACTGATAACTTAGAAACCTTAACGCTTTCGCGTTATATTACATAAATCAAAACCCATTTAACACGAAAAAAAACTCAAAGAATGGGGAAAAAATCAGCTTACAAAAAGCCATAATTTAAACGTATTCTAATCGCATTTTTATGGCGAAAATCAGAAAAGAGAATTTGTCTGCAGTGCGGAGAAACACGCACCCACTACTAAAACGCAATCGTGTCTAAAAACGAAATTCAATCTACATCAAACGATTTACTTTTAATCTCTTAAAGGTTGTTCTAACTCCGTGATACATCTTATTATTAAAAGCCTTTTTACGAGATCTCGCCTCAAAGATAGTAGGCCTATACTCTTTTGATTTGTTATTTGTTGTGGATTTTCTCTACACTCGTAGAGCCATTGCAGTCTACTCGAGGGAGGAATTTTTTTCACCCTCTGGTAAGCAAATTCACTCTATTACTTAACGATCGTTTTGTTTGATTTTTTTTTCCTTCAGTGTAATGCCAATAACCTTAAAAATTGATCGGATCAAAATTTGCTTCTAGGATTTATTTGTATTGCCAAATTATATTCATCTTTTGAAATACAGTTTATCATCAAATCAATAAAAATTTTTAATTTTGAGAAGGTGAAAGTATATAAAACTATTTGAAAACAATATTTTTGGTAATTGAATTCATAATTTCTATATTAAAAAAAAGTATTGCATCTTAAAACATTATTTTTTGAGTCTGATTTACATAAAGTAAAGGAGATTTACGAATTATTCATTCATGAAATTAATTGAATTTTCAAAAGGCGTGACCGTTTTCAAATTTTTTAATCTACATACAAAATATTAACTTCACAATTCAATTTGGAGTGGGGGTATTTTTGATCTCTTATCATTAACCTTTCATCTTTCATCTATTATCATTGATCTCTCCTCATTTATACCTTGTCTTTGATCACTCATCTCGTTGTCTTTGATGATCTCTGGTCTTTCATCTCTTGTATTTGATCACCTTTCTTTGAACTCTTTGTTTTGATCCCTCATCATCGATCCCTCATCTTTTTAATCTTGGGTCTTTGATCTCTCATCTTTCATCACTCCTCATTGATCTCTTGTCTTTCATCTCTTCTTGTTGATCTCTGGTATTTAATCTCTTTGTTTAAGTCCTCCCATCATTGATCTCTCTTCACTGATTTCTCATCTTTAGTCTTTTTGTTTTGATCCCTTGTATTTAATCTCTTTTCATTGATTTCTGATCTTTTGAGCTCTCGTGTTTGATCTATCCTCTTTGATCTCTTGTCTTTGATCTCTTTCTTTTGATCTCACATCTTTGATCTTCAATTGTCTCTGAACTCTTTGTTTTGATCCCTCATCATTGATCTATTGTCTTTGAAATCTCTTCAGTGATCTCTTGTCTTTAAACTCCCCTCGTATATCTTTTGTCTTTGAACTCTTTGTTTTGATCTCTTGTTGTCTTCGATCTATGAGCTCTCCTCATTGATCTCTTGTTTTTGATCTCTCATGATTAATCTCTAGCATTTGATTTGTGATCTTTGATATCTATTTAAAATTTTTTGTTTTGTTCTCTCATCTTTGATCTCTCCTCATTGATCTATTGTCTCTAATCTCTTGCCTTTAAACTCATTGTTTGGATCTCATGTCTTTGATTTGTCTTAATTGATCTCTCATCTTTGTATCATCTAATGAACCGAAGACATACAACCCTAATCCTGTGAATATGTGATCTTCTCCTCAAAATCTGAACAATCTGGATTTTGTTTGTCCAGGTCTTGATGGACCACCGTTGATGGTCAACTGTCAATGGGTCAACTGTTGTCGGGTGGTTGGGTCAACTGATTACGAATCAACAATAAAATGCAGTATTAAACATATTTTTATGTTACTAAGTGAATAAATATATGGAGTAAGTAAATATCTGACGTGGCCAAATACAATCTCAATGGTCTTCCAGTACCTCGAAACTAATTTAGTTGATAGCCTCCCTCCAATACCACCATCACTGTCCGCTCTCAGTCAATAGTCCGTAATAGTATTATTTTTATTCATTAAAAATGTGAAATAGCGAAAAGCGGCACCTTTTTTTTCAAACAGTTTTCCCTCATTTTTTTTATACATTTGTGAAACAGTTGCGATATAGGCCATTGTATTAATCCATCAGTCATTCCTTCATTAAATAGTAAGCTGTGAACAAGTCACAATGTTACAATCTAGCAACTTTAAGATTATTGAATAATGAAGTCGACCTCTAGCTAGAATTCCTGTCATAAAATTTTATGCCTGCAAAATTTCGTTCATTGCTGATTGCTATTAAATTCATAACATGTGCGTTTACCATACATTATAACGTCTTTGTATACATATAAGACAGAACCTTGTTTGTTGTGTAGTTTTAAATTATAATACTTTTGAGATTTGAAATGCAAATCATTTTGTAACTTTTGAGTATTAAAAGTGTTGCGTAAACCAAACACGGACACTTTGTATGTTATTTGTGGTTTCCTTTGTTGTACACAAATAATATTATGCAAGTTTTCAAAGTCAGAATTTTTTTTAGATTTCTTTTGTTTTAAATTACAGGCAGGTACCCGAATAAAAAAATATATATTTTTATCTACGCGAAGAAAAATGAATAACTTTTTTTAGAAATAATGGGTATAACTACGGGTACTCTACTTCAGTATCTATTTCGTATCATTATTTATTCTGGGAATTTATTTTTGAAGCTTAAAAGTTTATATTGCTTACTTTTTTTCTCATTAAAAAATCATCTAACCAAGTGCGTACTGATATGTTATTACTTTATACTTTTCTATTAATAGAAATAGCTAGACAATGTACATGCGTATAGATAGGTACAGAGTACATTACCATGAATTATAAAATTTTCTAGACACATGGGCGAAGAGAAAAGATATACGGCTGATGCAGAAATTACCTACGGATACTTGAAATGATGCAAAATGTACCCGTTCAATTATTAAAACGTTAACTAGGTTTTGGGAAATGAAAACCGCTAAACCGAAAACTTTACAAAGTTTCTATCTTTATTCGTGGATAAATTTCATAGCATCGTACGATAGCTACTTCTTTCTATTATAGAGTGAATTGTAAAAGACGAAGTTTGCAAAATATGCCAAGAGGTAACGAATAATTTAATTTTAACATTATTGTATTAGGTAAAAACCATCTGTACCCGGCTTTTCCATTGTTATGCATTTCAAACGAAATTTTAATATTAAGCGAGATAATGTTGGTGAACACGTTTCACCTATCAGATTTATTTACGAGCTTAAAAAGCGAGCTTGATAATATTACGAATGAATTTTATCATTTTAAACTCAACGAGAAATGTACTTACATCGAAAAGAAATTGCACTTGGTAAATTATCACTTTCACATTTCCAGCGTGACGCTGCAAACATAGTCTGCTACGAGATAACAATGTAATTTCATCGTTTTGGTAAAAGAACACATTTGCATACACAGTTGAACGAGATATTTTTCACAAGAAAATAAAATTTGAAAGCAAAAGTGAAAATGCATAATGAAGTTGTTTCTAGTAAGTAGTAACAGCGCAAAGGCATCTGTCCAAATACTAATTATAAAATACAGATAATATTTGGAACGAATAAGTAATATATTCATTTATTTGATATTGGTAGCTTCAATAATCTTCGGCAGCATTTTCAATCAGCAGCCAATCATCATGACAAAAATCCTGGCTGCACAATGAATGGACAATATCAAGTGGTTTTGTAAATTTTTGCATATTTACACGAATTTTCTTTTCATATTTTTTCATTTGTCTTTACTCCTTTTTCCCTTTGGGTTTTATCATTTATCCGCCCTTAATTCTTTGTCATTTGCTTATCATCCTTCGTCTTTTCGATTTACCATTTATCATTCATCTGCTTTTCTCTTTTCTCTTTTCTCTTTTTTCCTTTATTCTTTGGTCTTTTGAATTTTATCATTTATCTACCTTTTGTCTTTGGGATATCCTTCGTATTTTGGATTTCATCACTTATCTGCCTATTATCTTTTCTCATTTGCACTTTATCCACTGCTTACTGGATTTCATCAATGATCATTTAACATTAATTTGCCTTTATTCTTCATGATTTGATCAATAATCTGCTCTCTGCCTTTTCTCATTTATTATTTTTTTATCCATTGCCTTTAGGATTTCATCATTCATCATTTATCATTTATCTGTCTTTTTTATTTGGGATTTAGTCATTTATCCTTTATCATTCGGCCTTTTGAATCTTATCATTTATCATTTATCTGCCGTTTGTTTTTAGAATTTTATAGTATTAATTTGATCTTTTAATTCAATTTATAGAATTATTAGTTTAATTCGTTTAGTAATTCAAAATTTATCTTTTGAAATTTTATTTTTTATATTATTATTTTTATTTATTTTTATTTTTAAGAATATTTCATTAATTTATTTAAATAAATTTTTTATCTTTTGGATTTAATCATTTATCGTTTATACACCTTTTGTCTCTCGGATTTTATCATTTATCTATCTCTTTTCTTTGGGATTTAATTATTTATCTGCCTTTTGTCTTTTGGAGTTTATCATTTATCATTTATCATACTTTTTTCTTGAGGAATTAATGATTTATCTGCCTTTTGTCTTTGAGATTTTACCATTTATCATGAATAATTTATCTGCCTTTCTTCTTTGGGATTAGATCATCTATCCGCCATTTGTCTTATGGATTTCATCATTTATCATTCATAATTTTTCTGTTATTTTTCTTTGGGATTTAATCATTTATAATTTATCCGACTTTTTTCTTTGGAAATTATTCATTTATCCGCCTTCAGTATTTTGCCATTTGTCCTTCATCTCTTGTCTTTTGGATTTTATCATGTAGGTACCTATGTTTAATCAGTTATTGTACAGATAACAAAAACAAATAGATGATAAATGATAGAAGATGATAAGCATAAAACAGATCAAAATTAAAAGATGAATGCTGAATGATAAATGATGAAATCCAAGAGACAAAAGATAATGAACAAAAGACAAAAGAAAAATGCAGATAACTGGCATATGATCAAAAAAAGTCAAAAGAAAACCTACAGATAAATGATGAAATTAAATCAACTGTTCCAAAATGAGAGATAAATGGTAAAATCGGATCAATAAAAGTTTCAAAAACAAATGGATGATTAATGATAAAAGATGATAAACAAAAGTCTGATAAAAAAATCAGAGAGAAATGATAAAATATTATAAAATATTAAGGATAACGGATAAAGAGCACACGACAAAAGACAGAAGGCGGATGAATGGCATATGATGAAAAAAAAAACAAAAACAACGTACAGATAAATGATGAAATTAAATGAACAAATAACTGTTCAAAAATGAAAGATGTATGCTAAAAGATAAATGATAAAACATAAGAGACAGATGATAAAGGATAAATGACAAAATACAAAAATGGCAGATGAACAAAAAAAATAAAGAACAAAAGGTAAGATTACTGATAAACGAAAAAAGATGATAAGCAAAAGACTGATCAAAAATGAAAGATCAGTCTTAAAAAATTAACGATAAAATCTAAAAAACAAAAGATAGAGGACGAATGACGAAAGACAAAAGGCATTTTTCGTGATTTTTTTGGGGGATTTTTCAGAATTTTTCAAAACTTTTTCGAAACTTTCTCGAAAATTTTTTGAAATATTTCAAAACTTTTCAGAATTTTTTAGAAATTGTTTCGCAATTTTTCTGAAATATTTCTGAATATTGTCGAAATGTTTTCGAAAGTTTGCGGATTTTTTTCAAAACTTTTCGGAATTTCTCGCCCATTTCAGAGCTTCAGCTTAACTGCGTTCTATTCGATTACCCAGGTACGGATAAACTTCGGCAACTGGTAACGGAAATTTTTGGTTTTTTGAAAAAAAAAATTACCATCTTTGAACACCTACTAATATAGATATTATTTCACAAGAACAGTCACGTAGCATACACCTATGTGCGTAATACAAGCATGAAAGTTCACTAATTCAGACTTAGCCATTTTTTCCCAATTCAAGTGCATGTCGGTAAAACATACAATATATATTTAACTCTAATAATATCAACCTACTTATTCGTAAATCTGCTAATATTATTAATGATTAGATAATTTGCATTGATTGAAAGCAACAAGTACCTACTCCAACCGATACAAAAAATCAAATTAAATTTTTCAACATATCAAATCTGGAACAATAATTTAATTATCTATCTGTACAATTTAACATGAAGTATTCAAGTGGTATGTATGCGAGTTATCAGCTTGGAAAACATTTAAGTATTTCTATGTATAACTGCAATTCGATATTTATCACGTAGCTTTGATGTAGAACACTTTGAAACTACAGGTGGGTACCTATAACATTTTTTTTTGTTTTATACACATAAAGTTATATTCAATTCCATATATTGAATCATCGTCTAAGCTTTTTTTAAATTTTTTATCCAACCCCCTAAAAATCTCATAATTAAAAAATTATTCTATTTACGATCCTTCATTATATGTTGTTTTCATTTATTTTTATTCAGCAGATAACATGAAATATTTAATAATCGCTTCGCTCCTGGCACTTGCTCGAGCCGAAAACCATGACCATCTCATAACTATCGGAAGATTAAATGAAATAGCAGAACAAGTTAATAACCATCCGGATTCTACGTGGCAGGTAAACCTTTCGAATCAGTGCACCGTTCTTTTCAATACGCTACAGTTTATTCATCTTTCATTTCTTATTCTCGTCGTCAGGCATCCAAAATCGAAACACATGATGACGAACAAACCATCAATACGAAATTTCTAGTTGGTGTTCCTGACGGAACACCTCCGAAAGAAGCGAGTGCAGGTTTAGACTTGGAGGCTAATCAATGTGAAAATAATGGCTTGCCCAAAGAGTTTGATGCAAGAAAACAATGGCCTATGTGTAACTCGATAATTTCACACATCTACGATCAAGGCAATTGTGGATCATGTTGGGTTAGTTTGAGTTGAACAGCTTACTGGAACTAGAACTAAAGAACTATACAAAATGAGAAAAATTAAAAAATCTTGTGAATCTCTAGGCTGTGTCAGCAGCATCAGTTTTTTCCGACAGAGTATGCATTGCTTCAAAAGGAAAAAAGAAAGCGATATTTTCGGGCCAACAAGTCTTATCTTGTTGTCATAAGTGCGCTGGACCAGATGGCTGCAATGGCGGTTGGCCTATGGGAGCTTTTGCATATATGAAACATGTTGGTTTGGTAACTGGCGGTGATTACCAATCCAAACAGGTGTGTATACATTATATGTAGTCTACCTATTGTTATAATTTATCGCAGTGGGCAAAGATATAACTCAGGAGAGAAATGCTCTAACTGCCACCCGCAGACTAAAGCCTGAACTATCAATTACTCTATCATTATAAATAAACTGTATTCATCGTGAAATTACAGGGGTGCCAACCATATTTAGTACAAAAATGTGATCATCATTTACGAAATTCTACTTACGCTGACTGTTCTTCATTACCAGCACAAAAAGCTCCAAAATGTAAACTTCATTGTTATAATTTCAAACACGACAAGACTTTCAAACAAGATAGACTCAAAGGTGAGTAAAAATACAGGAAGTTGATAAATCGCCAACAGTGGGAAAATCGTTCAACTTTTTAACTCTTTATTATATTTCAGCTGAAAAATATTACACAATATTACCATGCGCAGCTCAAAATGAAATTTACCAACATGGGCCCATTCTCGCGACATTTTTAGTCTTCGGAGATTTTTTAACTTATAAATCTGGTAGGTGACTAATTATTTGATCTACAATTAGGTATGCAAGCAAATTAAAACAGACATCAGATATAAATAATGATCTTTTTTGTGTAGGAGTTTACAAACATGTAACAGGAAAGGAAAAAGGTAGACATGCGGTCAGAGTTTTAGGCTGGGGAGAAGAAAACGGTACCCCATATTGGCTTGTGGCTAATTCTTGGAATACTCACTGGGGAGACAATGGTGTTTTCAAAATCTTACGTGGTGATGATGAAGTTTGGATTGAAAACAGTTTCTCTGCTGTTTTACCAAAGCTATAGATTCTAATCTTACTAGATACCGAACTGTTCCTTGAAAAGGTGTATTATGAATTTCAACATCAGATTTTTTCTGCCTCTAGTTGCAACTAGATATATTCAAAGTTTCAAAAAAATAAATATATTTTTCATGATTGTTGACTGTTTATTTTAACGAACTAAGTACTTATCAAGTACGTAGTCTGGCATTTTATAGGATTGTATGTGTAGCTATGTTGGAAATAATTTGAAAAGTTGAATAGCTCGGAACCTATATCTATCTGAAATTAATTTAGAATTCTAAAATATGAAGAAATAATACGACGAGGTAATTGTGAATACTAAGGTACAGGATTCCATGGACCACGAAATCATTAACGTTCCCCACAAAATTAATATTTAAAGATTTTAAATTGTACCTGCTTACTTAATTCTTGATACACCAGTTTTTTTAAAAAACTTCAACTTTGAGAACCTAAAAAAAAAAAAAAAGAAGAGGGTAATAATTTTCAGAATCGAGATCCCTCCCATACCCTATATTATTAAATTCTACTTTTGCATTCTATGAAATAAATTTTTTTTAAGTCTCAGTGATGTGAACCTTCTATAAATTTGTCGAACATGAATTGATTTCATTCAAAACTTCACAATTAGCTGGTTAACAATACCTACCACACATTATGATGTCGTTGAATTTGATAATAATTTGAATGCTCTACAAGGAAATATCAGCGATACAAAAAAATCATTATATATCATTTTAATTCACTTAAAACTTAACAAGAGGCCGGATTATAATGCCTACCAAGCTTTACAATACAGTTACTTTTCATGGTGATTTAAATGCTGAATAAGGAAAATTGACAGCTCTTAAATGAATTTTTAATCCTCGATTAGATAAACATTTAGCTATATTTATGGAGTGGATATAACTTCAAAACACGTTTTACTTACCTGCTAAGTGTATGTTAAATTCAAGGAGGTATTACATATTCGTGAACTAAATCTTGAATAAATACGCGTAATAGTTATTTAAAAAAGAAAAAAAAACTTCAAAGCAAGTATAAATACGGATAACTATTACAAGAATTAATTTCACTGAATCTACTGTCCTACACAGTTACATTGTCGTACTTGGAAACGAGAAGCTGGTGTAGCTTGGGTCTTACCAAGCTCATAATGAAATATTATATTTTCGTTACGTTATTTTCAGTCGTTAACAGCGAAGAATTCTTCGTACCTGTGAAAAAACTACATGAAATAGCTGGTGTAGTGAACAGATTACCAAATTCTACGTGGAAAGTAAGTTTCAAATCGAGAAGGTAAGATGATGAATTCAAAAGATTTTATTGAAGAATTTCTATTCAATTTTAGGCTGTAACACCCGATGAACAATGGTCGTCTTACGGCTTTGACGTCCATTTCAAAACTTTAATAGGTGCTGCGGATTTTTCAATGGCACCGGAATTATTTGACCAAGATAACATAGCAAATCATTGCGAAAATAATGGATTACCGAAGTTTTTCGATGCGCGAGAACATTGGCCAAAATGTGTTTCAGTAATTGGCCATGTGTACGATCAGGGAAATTGTGGAAGTTGTTGGGTTGGTACAACTACATACTTATTATATACTTACTTAAATACACACGAGTGTATTTTTTAGTGGAATCCGGGAGTGGGTGTACTAGATACTATGCCCATGTAATTTTTCACGATAGAAAATGAAAGATGTTAAATTCCGCAGTCCATAGTTGACCCATCATCGGTTAATCTGTCAACATTTGACTTTGACCCTGGTGGATTTTAAGATTTCAAGTTGATGCTTCCTCTTCGCGTGCTCCTCCCTCTACCAAAACTGAAAATCATTTTTTTAGCTCAAAACTGACTGAAATTGATCAAAGTTAAACAGTAGACTTGGATTGGCAGCTGATTTGATATTTCTGAGTGATGATTACTTTGGGTCAAAATTCAGTTACTTCCAAATATGGAAGAAGGAATGTTGAGGAACAAAAAATGCAAAAGTAACTAGTTTGGTTTTGAGTCATCCAATACCAAATTGTAAAAATTGACCTGATAAAAAAAAATCATATGGGTAACCAGTACCGAAAATTGATGAAAAATCATGAAAAATTGTTGAAAAATTGATAAAAGTTGGCATAAGTTATAAAAAAAATTGTTGAAATTCATCAAAGATTGGCTAGAGATTTGACTAAAATGGTTAAAAAGGTAAATGAAATTGAGCAGATCCCACGAAAAAATGTTAAAAATCATAGAACATTTAATAAAAATTTGAAAAAAATGACTGAAGAGTGAAAATAAAAAAAAGCATCAAATTTTAGCCTGATTTTCGTGACATATTACAATCAAGAGAATTGAAAAAAAGCATCGTGTCGTGATATTCCAAATTTTAATTTCTTAGCCCAATTTGGAGGAGAGTTATGCGAGGATAAATTCTAAAAATTGGAAAAATTGACCAAAAAAACACATATTTAGGACTGTGAGGGGCTGAAATGTAGCTGAAAAGTCGAAACCCCCAAAAAGCACATCTAGGATCCCTACTCCATGTACATATCTAATTTCAAGTTCTTAGCTCCATTTGGAGGAGAATTATGTGCGGAATAAACTAAAAAACCTCAAAAATATGAAAATCCTATCAAAAAACCACTTTTTTTTAGAGCTGCGAGGGAGTGCGAAGTAGCTAAAAAGTCAGAGTTCTCAAAAAGGGAGAAAACTCCATATCACCCCTTTTTAATTGACTTAGGAGGTTGATTTATGGATATGTTATACAACTTTTGATTTTTTATCAATTGGTTTAAAAAGGGACAATTTTTGCGTTTTTGACCCCTCAGCAACCCCTCCTCTAAATTGAGGCATACCTTAATTTTGACCCAAGTTCGTCCCCACTCATATATATTTAATCTGTCGCCAAATTGAGCCGATTAGTCGAATTGGAGCGATTTTGACCGGTATCAAACGATGTAAATAATTTTAATGTTCTGAGAAAAAAATTTAATTAAAAAATTAAAAATAAATACCTGACATTACTAAAAATGTTCTGCATAGTCTTCTAGGACCCCAAAACGGATTTTGTTGATATTCCTCTCCCATTGCCCGCTGGTCGATGGACTGTGATAGCCTGGTTTTCATTGACAATATGACATAGAAAATCAGGCTAAAAATCCAATAAAAATCGCGAAGAAATGTTTAAAAATTGGGTAAACATTGACCCAAATTATGTAAATTCTTTGAAAATCATCAAAAATTTTGTAAAAATTTAAGAAAAATTCCAAAATTATAAGAAAATATCGAACTGTGTTTCATAATTCGAACAGCTCTGTTTAATTGCTTCTTTACTTTTCATTAAAAACTTTAATTAATCGTCATTTCTAGAAAAAAAAAAACTGTTGCCAAGATTACAATTCAATGCTAAATTTCCTTTCTTTTTAACATAAAATTGACATTTTTAAATAAAAAAGAAACTTGCCACTGGAGCCCTCAGAACTTCACCTACCACTAGTCTACTATATGAAAATGGAGAATGGTCTCTGAATCTTCAAAGAAAACGTCATACATTAAATATGTTAACACTCATAGGATCATGGCTTTCGATGCCAGCTGCCGAATTGCCTACAGATCATCAGGAACAAACAGAAATTTCACTTTCTCAAATATGCGACCACCAGTTCACAATCCTTAAATATTTCGATGCCACTATTATTTTACTGGTCTCTTTCAGTTCTTCTTCCTTAGCAAGACTCGAATTTGAAAATTATTCAATTCTGTCGAAAGATCTACCATAATGACATAATTAAAAAAGTCTACCAAGAACTCTTACAAAACCACAAAAACTGCGAAACAATTTTCACCGATGGATCAAAATTCGACTCTTTAGTTGGCTGCGCCATGCTTAGTGATAACTTTGGTGCTATACGTTTTATTCCATTCTTTCGGTAGAATTATTCGCAATCAACTTAGCATTTCAACAAACATCAAACATACAAGATAAAGCTCTAATTCTTACAGATATTAAATCCTCATCATCTTACCCAACATCCTCTAGCCAAGGAAATCACCCATCATTTGTCCTCACTTTCTCCAGGTCATGTTACACTAGCTTGGATTCCAGGACACAGGGGCATAGAGGGAAATGAATCAGTAGACAAAATCGCCAAAGAAGCAGCTTCTTTTAGACCCTAGCTCTGACTTCAAATCTGTTGTGTACGACCACCTATGCTCAGAATGGTCTGAAATCTGGAATAGCACCAATACTTCAAACAAATTCAGAACCATCTAACATTCAACTGATGGCTCTCCTCCTATCAAAAAAATTGATCAGAAGAAACAGCTCTATGCAGAATGCGTTTAGGTCACTCCAAACTTAACTATGCTCGCCTCCTAGGAAAAAAAAAAAACTTTTTGCACGTCCTGCTCAGTCCAAATTACAATCCATCACATCTTAATAGACTGTCCAAAATATCGCGGTTTGAGAAACAAATTTAAATTACCAGCTTCATTACCGGACTTACTAAGTGATGATCCAGAGATTACAGTCAAATTTTTCAAATTTCTTCATTCCAGCAACCTGCTAGTTTAACTCCTAACTTTTTATACAACTGTGCCTCTGGCCATTGTCGCAGTAAAGGCACGTTAATGGAAAAAAGAAAAAAAGTGAAGTAAGATTATCTGAATATGCACTTTTTAAAATTAGTCGGGAAATTTGGCGAAGATTCACTGCGATTATCAATTGTGAAAAAAGAGTTTATAAAAACGTAACAATTTTCTTAGAATAGCCTTTCTCACTAAGCCATATCCATGCCATAAATATGGTTCTTACATAAGTGCTTTCGTTGTTGCACCATAGGCAAACCATCTACAAAGACTGATGTTGAACACTTTTGACCATTACCTTTCCCTCGTTAGAAAACCATAATTATGTATTTCAAATATCTATTGATGAAATACTAACAAAACAAATATCACCTTTTGCAGGCTGTAGCTACCACCTCAGTTTTCAGTGACAGAGTTTGCATTGCATCCGAGGGAAAAATCACGTCTCTATATTCTATCCAGCAATTACTCTCTTGTTGCCACGAATGCAAACTTTACAAAAACGAAGAAAATGGATGTGATGGTGGCTGGCCGTTATCAGCTTGGTCTTATATTAAAAGAATTGGACTCAGTACTGGCGGCGATTATGGATCAAAAGAAGTCCGCACAGCTATATTTCACCTATATTTGTACATTATTTCATTTTACAATCTGCTACACACTAAACACACTTCATATTTGTTTATTAGGGATGTCAGCCATATCTGCACAGAAATTGTGATCATCATGTCGATGTGCCAATTTATCCACCATGCCCATCTCTACCCGATGAAAGAGCTCCTAAATGCAAACATCATTGCTACAACACTTCGCACAAAAAATTATTCAAAAAAGATCGAATCAAAGGTAGGTTTAGCAAACTTGGACATGAAAATAAACCGTGCTTGAAATTATTTAAAACATATGAACTTGACGCGTTTGCTTTTCTGTAGTTGAAAAATATTACAAAGTGGCGCCATGTGCAGCTCAAAATGAAATCTACAAGTATGGTTCAATAGCATCGTTCTTTACAGTTTACGAAGATTTCTATACTTACAAATCAGGCGAGTAGTTATTTACAGTAAAAAAACATACGCTTTTTGAAAACAAAACAAAATCAATCTTCAACCATCCTTATTTTTATAGGCATTTATCAACATGTAACTGGAAAAAAAAGAGGTTTACATGTAGTTCGAGTTATCGGATGGGGTGAAGAAAATGGAATACCTTATTGGCTCGCGGTCAATTCGTGGAATGAACATTGGGGAGATAAAGGTTTATTCAAAATCAAACGTGGCACCAACGAAGTCTGGTTTGAAGACAATTTAAGCGCTGGCAGGCCAAAAATAAATTAAATCGGAATTAAATTTTGTACAGTTTATAGACACTGAAACACTTAAGATGGAAATCAGCGGCTACAGTAGTAAAGGGATTATTGAAATTTTTAGTCCGGAGTTACACAAAAATTCTCTGTTAGGAGCGCTGTTCACTAATTCCTGTACAACTTATTCACCATTCTGATTGGCCAAGATCTCGGATGTAGATTTTTTTCAAATTTCTGTCCAGTGAAAGAATAACTTCTCTCTCATGACCAAATTCTATCCAGAGGAAAGATAACTTCTAACCAATGATCATTGAACCAAAATCAGGGAACAGCGCTTCTACAAGGAAAAACAAGCGGAATCCCCAGGGATGGAAGAACAACGACGAATTCAGAACCAAAACAGTAAAAACATGCTAACCTACTCAGTGGTGAGGGTAGGGGGAAGGCAGTGAGGCTAAAACGTTGACACGACCGCAATAAGGCACATCTAGAACCTATACTAAATCAACATACCAAAGTTCAACTTCTTAGCCAAATTTCGGAGGGAAGATATGTGAAAAACGAACTCAGGAAATAAGAAAAACCTACCAAAAAAAAAACAATTTTTTCGGAATTGTGAGGAAGTGAAATCAAGCTGAAAAGTCTAGACACTCAAAAGGCACACCTAAAACCTATATTAAACCTGCATGGCTTTCATTGATATTATGACATAGAAAATCAAGCTATCAACATTAGTAGGTACCAATCTAACTCTAGCTGAAACTAAACAACATACAAAATGTAATAATATCATTATCAATCACAATGAATTTCTACTGCAATATTGCAAATTCTTAATTACGTGCCCGTAGTATTGAGAATTCAAAATGCCATAACTGAGGATGCGATTCTCATAAAATCATTTTTCAAAGCAATATGTTAAAGTTTGTAATGCCTGGGTGCAGGAATTTTGCTGTATACTATTTAGGCGTTAAAGCTTAATTTTATTGAAGAAAAATGTTGGAAGATAAGTAAAAAATTTCAGCCTGATTTTTGTGACATATTCCAATCCTGAGAAATGAAAAAAAGCATTGCGGGTATGTAGGGTTCAATGGGGCCTAAAAGTGGAAACCCCCAAAAGGCAAATCAAGGATCCTCACAGACAAAGTGTACCTACCGTAAACTTACTAACCCAATTTGGAGGGGAGTTATGCGAGGAACAAACTCTAAAAATCAAAAAAATCGACCTAAAAACCACATACTTCCGGCTGTGAGAGGATGCAAAGGAGCTGAAAAATTGAGACACTAAAAAGCAACATCTAGTACTTCAACTGAATGTACATACCAAATTTCAACTTCCGAGCTCAATTTTTGAGGGGATTTATGTGAGGAACAAACTCAAAAAACTCAAAAAATGAAAAAACCCGATAAAAAAAACATTTTTTTGAGATTGTGAGGGGGTGTAATGGAGCTAAAAAGTCGGAACCTTCAAAAGACAAATTTAGGGCCCCAACTGAATGTACATAACAAATTTCAACTTCCTAGCTCAATTTGGTGGGGTGATAGGGGAGGAGCAGTCCTTTTTCTGGGTCAAAAAGGGGGAAACCCCTATATCTTCCCTTCCTAATTGACTTGGGAGGTTGATTTTTGGATATGTTATACAACTTTTCATTCTCCACCAATTAGCTTAAAAAGGGGTAATTTTTGCGTTTTTGACCCCTCAGCAGCCCCTCCCCCAAATTGGGGCTGAACTAAATTTTAATCCAGTTTTATCCCCACTCACATATATCTAATCTGCCGCCAAACCGAGCCGATTGACCGAATTGGAGCGTTTTTGGTCGGTATCGAGCGGAGTAAATAATTTTGATGATCGAGGGAAAAAATAAAAATTTATAAAAATTAATATCAGAAATGGCAAAAAAGGACCATTAAGACGCCCCCCCCCCGATCCGCAGTTGGTAAGTAGACTGTACTAGTCTGGTTTTCATTTATAATATGACATAGAAAATCAGGCTACAAATTTTTGAAAAAATTTACAAAATGAGAATAATAAATTAAAAACATAAAAATTATAAAAAAATTAAAAAATTAAACAATTTAAAAAATTGAGAAATAATAGCCAGGTTTTCATGGACAACATGACATACATAGAAAATCAGGCTAAAAACAGAACAGCAGAGTTGAAGTAATTTTACCATTTTTAAAGAGCAAGAAAAAACATAGAAAATTCATTTGAAAGCACAAGAATAAAAACAAAAACAACTTTTTTATGTTATTTCGTTTTATTTTTCCTTTTTTTTTTGAATTTCTGCACATGATTCCTGAATTTATTGTAATTTAAGCATAGTTTAGCGATTTTCCCCGCAGTCTTACTCTTGTTTTCATTAAATTTTTCATTGATTAGATGGGTTTTAATCAAATTTTCAAAAATTTGGAGGTGGCTGAGTTGTAGAGCAAAAACCAACAAGAAGGAGAACAGAAAACCAAACAAAACCAAATAAAGAACAAAAACAGAAAACGAGAACAACATTTCAAGAACTATGAAGAACAAGAACAAAATAAGAACAACTTCTCAAATTTTAAATGAAAAAAAAAAACAAGAACAGAAATATCGATTTTTTAAAGCATGAACAAGAACAAGAACAAGACTTAATTTCACTCGTATTTCCATCCCTGGTAATCCCTTAACGGAAGGTACACTGGCGAATGTAAAAACAAAAATACCACGTGATAAAATAAACTCGACTGTTTACATTTTAATATTTATTCGACTTCTTCATTTACGTACAAAATACTCGATACATACGGAAAAATAAAACAAATATCTTTACATAAAAAAATATATATATGTACAAATAATAATACTAGCACAATAATAAATAAACAGGAAAAATGTATATAGAATTATTTATCCGAGTTATACACTTTGAAATTTTTTTATATTTTAGACGTAAATTAATTTAAAAATTAGGAAATTATTGAGATATTAAGTGTGATAAAAAGCTCCTACAAACGCAAATAATAAAATAAATATAAAAAGAAAAAAAAAATAGAAGAAAAACACAGTTGGTAATACAACAAATACACAAACAATTTTACGCGAATCTCGCTTCTTGTTATAACGATAATAAATTAAATTAGTTATCACCCAATGTCGCTAGTTTAAAAGAAATAAATAAACATACGTAAAAAAAAAAAAGAAGTAAAAATACAATTTCTTTAGAAAAAAAAAAACAAACAAAAACTTGGAGAGAAAATTTACCGTAACAGATTTAGGTAATTTCTTCAAGTTTTTAAATTTTGATATTCGGATAAATTTTGTTCGAAAAAATAAAACGAAAATAATTTCCAAAAAAAACGAAACAAATTTCATCGGAAGACGAATCGTAAATCGTAAAAAATTTTCCTAAGAAATTACAAATATGGTCGTATTCGCGAAATCTCCAACCGGTAGATGGTAAGTCAAACGAAGAGGGAGAAGAAGAGATAAAAATTGGACAGAGAAAAGAAAACAGAAACGATAAAACATCGACATTTCATTACTGATTAACTTCATTGAGAAGATTCAAAACAACACGTTGCGCATTCAATCTCATTTCAGATAACATTTTCCGTGCGATATTCTGATTTTTACTATAACGGCTGATCATTGTGAAATTTTTATCCGTAAAAAAAAAGAAATAAAAATATCGGCAGTGAAAAGAACATTCGGATTCGAAAACGAAACGAAACGAAACGAAAATAAATAAATAAATAATAAAAACAGTAAACAAACATAAAAAACAAACGTTGCACGAAAGCGATTCGAATAAAAATCTTGTTCTTTAATGCGAAAAATAATCTCTGCGCATCATTCTAATACTGTTTGCACTGGTCGTTCAAACATGGAAATGGCCATAACAATTTAGCTCCGATTTCCACAACGACGTAACTATCTTACCAAATATGATGGAATATCGTTGATATGTCTCTGAACATTCTTCGCGAAAAAAAAAAAAAAAAAAAAAAACTTTGATTAATAAAAAAAAAAAAAAAAAAAAAATGCCTTGTATTAATGAACATTTAAAAAGTAATAAATCGACTTTATATATATATACAACGTTATATGATTTCAAAAAACGAAAATAATAAAATAAAAATACGAAAAAAAAAAAAAGAAAAAAGAAGCGCCATAATATATCAAACCATCGAGTTAAAAAGGTATGGATTTTGATTTAAAACAATTATATAAGACACATATCACAAAATATTGTAATTAATTAGCAAAAAAAAAAAAAAAAAATGGTTTGGATGCAGTTTAATAAAACCTAATAAAAATAAATAAAGGTATGTAACACATAATAACGCGAAAGGAATTTTTTTAAAAAAACCATACACATACATATTACAATTTGATACGAAAAATTTATATATTTTAAAAGAAAAAAAAAAAAAAAAATAGAAAGAAAAGGTTATGCACATTTCCGTTCGATGTCTGCACTGCAGTAAATACGGACGTCTCGAGACGAATATAAAAAAATAATAATGTAAATAGTAAACATAGGTAATGGAACTTTCTCTCGATGTAATAAAATTACATAAAGTTTAAATTAAAATTTAAAATACACTATTTATTATTTATCGACGTATTACAAAGAAAAGCGCGCGCGAGTTCACACGTTAATTTAAAATATTCATATAACGAAGAAGCGTTAAGTAAAATCGAAACATTAAATTTTTATATTCTCCGAACTCCGGATCAGACGAGAAAAAAAAATTTTATAATAAAGAAAAACACAAAACGATAAAATACATGTATATATAATTCGCGCATAATAATCGATTCGAACGAAAAAAAAAAAAAAAAAAAAATGATAAATTAATTTGGTCGATAGCGTTCACGATGCGGTATTTAAGACGCTGTCGCGAGAATTCGATTGAGATATAGTATGCAACAAAGTTACGGCTTCTTTTTCTTTGTTACTTTGAACAACCATTAGTCATTTCGTTCGACTGTTTTTCTTTTTTTTTCTTTTAAAAAAACAGCAACATCTGTAACAGAAAACGAAATCATTCGATAAATATTATTTTTCTATATTGTGATAAAGATAAGCAAAGGAATATCTAATTTGATTTTTCTTCAAACAATTAGGCTAATACCTGTTGTACCACAGTAGAGAATAAAAAAAACTAGGCACTTTTCCCTATCAGGATCAGGGAAAAATTCTAGATCTTGGATATGTAACGTATCCATTGGCAACATTTTAACATAAAATGAAAATATCATTCATAATCATTTTTCAGTGAGAATCAAAAACGTTGACCCTTCTCTTCACTCCATTTTAACATTTGATTTTATTATTACCAAGTGGAAAAAAAATTATACAATCATCTATCATCATGAGTTTTTGATCAAAAATTAAAAACTTTTATTTTTTAATTTTTAAGAAATTTTTTAATTTTGTTTTCGATTTTTCATTATTTTTATTTCAACTTTTTTTATTTTTCAATTTTTTTACTAGGGCATCTATGCCAACATTTTAATATATAAAGCAAAAGTTATTCATACTTAGTCACGTTTCATCGTGAGTTTTTGATCGTAAACTTCAAATCAAAAATCAAAAAGTCACGTTTTCAAAAAGTGACCCTTAGCCCCAAGACATATCCTTGTCAAAAAAAAAATGGTTCTGTATTCAACCACAATGCAATTAAAATCTTACCTCTTCAAAATTATCTTTTAGATTTATACGTAGTAGTTTCACGTGTAAATATTATATTCGTTTCAAAAATGAAACGTAATACAACGAATAAGTTTCGTATAATTCATCCCACTGCTTCGAGCACACTTCATATTCAATTAGTTTTTAATTATGTGCAATTTCAAATGATTATTCCCATCAATTCATAGAGACATGCGCGTAATGCTTTAAGTTTAAAATATCGCCAAATAAGGAAATTAATGATGATTATAAAAAGTGATATTTTCATATCAGTCCCATGCCCAATATAACTACCTAGCACAGTTGCAAACTAGAAAAATAAAAAAAGCATCGCACTTGAAGGGTGGGCCGAATTAGTTTTTTTTTTTTGGAAATGTACAGACGGTAGAGGTCACAATAGTTGCAAAATTACTTCGAAGTAATGTGGTAAAAATTTCAACGCTCCAACTAATTTTTTTTTAATATTTTTGAAATTTTTTTCTAAAAATGAAATAATTATTACACATATTTTATACCCAAAAATATCGACATTTTGAAAAACTACGAATGAAATTGTTTTGTTGAGAAATGCCCTCTTGAAATGAACGTAGAACATCGATTTTGAATGATTAAAAGCCATATTTTAATTTTACCTCTCGTAGCAGATTTTTCAAAGGCACTCAAACATGACCATTTTTTTATGTATTTTAAAATAAAATTTGATACAAATAGAAAACATGCTTTTCTGAAAAAAAAAAAAAAAAAATGTTATCAAAAGATACACATTTCCTAATTTTAGACCCTCAAAAATTTTTTTTTCATTTTTCATTTTTTTTTTTTTTTTTTTTTTTTTAAAAAATTTTTTTTTTTTTTTTTTTTTTTTTTTTTTTTTTTTTTTTTTTAATCAACTATACTGTATTTTTTTATGTTAGGATACCTAATAAGAATCCCTGAATAGTGTATAAGCGATGAAATTGACCCTAAATGAACAAAGGTACGTTTATCCAGCCTTTCACTGAAAAAAACTTTTTAATGTAGTGCGAAATTCTCGAAAAACCCCAAAAGCCCCATTCTTTAAGCACTCCTGAAAAATCATCAGTGAGCGATAAAGTTGAGATGTTGCGCTTAATCATCTAAAACCGATGTCCTACACCCGATACAGGGGGAGGGGGGATGCTGGTTCTTTAAAAAAATTCTTTCGCGATTTTTCAGAAAACTCTAATAAAACCCAAAAACGTACATTAAAAAAACAGAAAAAAGAACTGGTGAACGTTTATCAACAACGATAAATTTGGTTATAAATATGTACAATTCCATTTTTCAAAAATACATGCAAAAAAAATTTTGGTTTTTGAAAATTTCCGAACTTTGAGTCCGTTTGGCAAGTTGAAAAAATTGCGTTAAAGCTCTGAAATTTTTACCACATCATTTTAAGATCATTTCACAATAATTGTGACCTCGCCTTTTCTAGATTTCCAAAAAAAAAAAAAAAAAAAAAAAGAAAAATTTGCCCCTTCTTAAAAAAAAAAAAAAAAAAAAAAAAGGAAAATTTGTCCCATCTTAGTGAACATACATTAGAAAAAATTTTCGATCCAAATTCTTCCCGTTCTTAGTAGCATTAGACAATTTTTCAGATCTTTTCGCTTTGGATTCAGCTGTTTGGACCATTTAAAAAAATTATTCAACTGTTATTTTAAACGAGCACGCTTTAGGAAAAAATTTTAATCCAAATTTCGAATTTTATCAGCTTGAACCATCTAATTAGGCCGTTCGAAGCGACGTGCAGCGGTTATTTTAGGTCAGTACAAATTTAAAAATTTTATTAGACAGATTTTCACATTTTCTCACCATAGACCAACCATTTGAAGCATTCTGATTCCGTTTTAGCTGTTATTTAGAATAAAAAAAAATTAGAAATAAATTCTCGCCTAATTTTGGAATTTTTAAAAGGCCAGCTATTCAGACCGCCTTTCTGAGTTGACTCAAAAAAAAAATTTCGTCCAATTTTTCATTTATTTTTTTTTTTTACCTTAGACCACCCTTCTGAGTCGTTTTAAATTGTATTCAGCTGTTGTTTTTGATAAGCACAGCACAAATAAAAAAAATTCTGATCCTGGTTAGAAACTTTTTCACGTTAAGCTCCTAAAATGGATCACTCCAAGATGTGTTCAGCCATTTTACCTTGAGTGAATACAATTTAGAAAAAATTGCTGGTTCAAATTTCTAACTTTTCCATCTACGATCAACTAATTAGAAAATTTTGTTTGGTAATAAGCTGTAATTTCGGGTGAACACGAATTAAAAAATTTTTTATCCTCGAAAAAAATACTTTTTACAGAAAATTTATCTACATAATAGTGCTCTGGTAGGGGTGCAGAGGTGTAATCGCCACTCATCTTATTGAACTGATTATTTAAAACAATTTAAGAGAAAATAACACTCTTCAGTTCCCATAAAATGACACTTTCGTAAATTTTACAACTTTCAATTCAAGCTTACTTAATTATAAAATTTTATGTTAAAATATATGAACATTCTCGGGAGACCTATAATCGAAAAAAAAAATCACTTTTGCAGCAAAAATGTACCATAGATCTAAAACCATATTTTAAAATTCAAATTATAAAAATGAAAATTTTTTTTAATTGATCAAAAACTATTTTGAACAAGAACTTCAGAACGTTTTTGCATAACTCTGCAAAAAAAAAAAAAAAAAAAAAAAAAACGCACAAATTACAATTCTTGGAGAAATGTTTCCCTTCGTGTAAACCAATCGATGATAATTATAGCTGAAAATTAAAAATTCTCATTTTATATTTCATACTCACTTAGTATCATCTACAACATCGACATCTGGTTGAGCAGCTATTGGGGTATTAGAATGACCAGCGGTTGGATCGTCCGTAGCTAATTCACCATTCGTTGAACTAACCACCTAAAAAAATATAAATAAATAAACGTAATGAATAAACAAGCGTAAGTATTTTCAAATTTAAACGAATAATAAAAAATTAAAAACAAAACCAAAGAAAATAAAAATAAAAAAAAAAAAAGTAAAAAAGTAAAAAAGAAACCCAAATTACCCATAGTACATAATATATACATACAATACACATACAAAAAGAAATATACGGTACATTTAACTTGCGGTAATTTTCAAAAATATAATAAATGTAGGTACAGAGGTATATAAAAAGTGAATACTGTGTACTTAAATAAGGGTGATCGATTCATTATAGAACATAATTGAAGCGGTGCGATCAAAAGTGAGGTATAAAGGAGTAATGACATGAATAATAGTGGAATACAATATCATACGAGTCATTTCAGAAGCTATTAAAATTCGAAATACATAAAAGTAAAAAAAAAAAAATCACTGAACGACTTTCAAGAAAAGCTTGCAATGAATATATTCGCATGCACGAAAAAAAAAATATAATAATTTTACGAAGAAGTAGGATGTACATAAAAAAAAAAATATATTCAATTACAACAAGGCATTTACTGGCATACTGGTCGTGGTCAGTCTGGTCACATGTTCGTTTATCTCACGTGAAATAATAAGTAACGCTTTTCTATTTTTTATTTCCAACAATAATTACCGTACTTACATTTTTCGAAAGGAAACAAAATTTACTGATTATGAGACAGAATATTTTTTCAATATTGAAGTTTCGACATAAAGAGCATAAAAAAAAGTAAATCAGCCCTCGCTGGCTGGGATTTTCAAACTATCCACTGAAAGTTGGACACTTCGGTCTGAAAATTCGCTGGTAAACATTTTGACTCCTTACCCCCCCTCCCCCCTCCCCATCTCTACGCTCTGATATCACCCTACACATTTATAATTTCAAAACCGAATGTACATGTTTTTTCAGACGTGAAGTAACGATAAAAATGTACAATTATTATGTCATATTTTTTCCAGCATTTTTTTGATGGTGTAAGACCTTCGAAAATGCAAAAAAAACAACTTTCATTTATTTCCCAAGCTCAAAACGGTCATTTTTACTGGAATATTTTTTCCCCTGGAATATATTCTACTGAATTTATTTGTCTTCGATTGTACCCTTTTTACTCGAATTTATTCATTTTTTGATTTTGGTGGGATATTTTTTTTTGTTTTCGGAAACACTATAAGACGGTTACGTAGTAACCTTAAATTCGAATTCGTTGGTCAAATTACACCTATTTCAACCTTTTTTACGATAATTTTTCATGAATTTAAATTTTCCATTTTTCGTTCGATTTTTTTGAAAAGCTAATAAATTGAAAGTATAATTTGGTTTCCAAGCATTTGAATAAGATGAACGCAAATAGTGTACAGCTCCAAATCGTGATAATTTGACCCACAGTATACGAATTTAAGGTCCGGTTTTTTATTCGAATATTTAAAGTTTGCAATCAATTAACAATGATTTTTGAAGAAAAAATACTTAAAATAAAAAATGATAAAAATGAAAATGAATTTAAATAAAAAGTAGCGCAATCTAACGTGAATAAATTAATCAAAATATATTTTAGTGGAGAAAAATATTCCAATGAAAATGACTATTTTGAACAAGTAAAAATAGTACAATGAACCAAAAAGAAGGGATTTTGTATTTTTGAAGATCTTTCACCACTCAAAAAAATTCTGAAAAATCCATGTTATAAATATAGATCTACTACATAATATTTATTTTTTTTTTCGTTATTCCAGGTCTGAAAAAACATTTAGATATTCGGTTTTGATATTCACAAATGCGTATTTCACGATGAAAAGATGATCGAAAAAATTTGAAAAAATTTCCAAGAATGACCCTTGATATGGTCCATCATTCCTGCAAATTTGAAAAAATGCGGTTGAAAATTGTAGAATATAAAAATTTATAAAACATATAAGGCGATATTGCTGGGTAGGGAAAAATTTTTACCGGTGAGTTTCCCCTGATAATAGAGTTTAACTTATGCCAGATACTTGGAAAATCCCGACTAAGAACCGGTTCATCCTTTCTTACCCGGCTTTGCTCTTATTACACAAAACAAGTAGCACAAGCTAAAGCTGGCAAAAGTAACGCGATGTTTACTACGATTAACGTTACCAGCTCGCTCTATTGAAATAAAAATATTTGCAGGATGGTTTCAAAGCCAGTTGAAACTATTAATTCAATTATAGATACAAAATAATTTTTAAGAATAATATGACATCAATATTCGCATAAAATGCGAAGTATAATACCACGAAAAATATGTGAGTTCCATTTCCTTATACCTGTTAGAAGTGGAAAACCCTTAATTTATACAAAAATCAACAGAACGAAAAATGACCATTACAACTGTAAACACCATGTTGAAATTAGACTCATGTTAATATAACGATATCATGCATTATGCCACTTCTTTTAAATTACGCTTTCTCATTTCTTACGAATAATAATTTTGATTTAAATAAATACAAAAAAAAAACCACATATAAGCATACAGCTGAATAGTATTTCAATGCGTTAGTACTGCAGAAAGATAAAAAAAGAGAAAGAGAGAGAGAGAGAGTGAGAGAGAAAGAATCATAATGAAGACGTATAAAAAACAAAAACAGAAGCGCCAAATAAAAAATTACACAGCAAGCAATACCTGAACGGATCCATGTCTATCCGCAGGTGTTAAATTTCCTAATGTATGAGTAGACTGTTTGGAAACATCTGGCCATGCAGTGACCCCACCCTTTCCGCCACCCTATAAGGGAAAAAGGAAATTTATACGTCATATTATAAATTTAAAATACGCAGATACCCTTTTTCCTATAATAAAATCCAATTTTTCTTTAAACTCGTCTGCTTTAAAATTTTTTTTCTTCATTTTTATTTTCATATTTATTCGAAAATAGAAAAATAAAAATACATATTAAAAAAAAAGGTGACTGAATAGCGAAAATTAAAATATTTCAAAAAGCATGCAAATCTGCTTCGTAATATGGTGTATGAATGATGTTGATCGTCACCATAAATCTTTTCCATTTCATTAATACTTAATATTGAAGTTTTCATAAGGATGGGAAGAAAAAAATTATTAAACTGACATTAATTCAACACAAAATTAGTACTACGCTACAATGAAATACGAGTACAAAACAATCGATTAAAAATTATTAAAGAAAAAAATTAACTTATTATTCGATTAATATCAAACGGTTTTGAGTTAACAAAAATCATCGTCATGTTTTCAATTATTAAAACACACATTAATTACAAAAAAAAAAAAAAAATAAAGAAAGAAAATTATTCAACGAAATATTCGTTTACAAATAAGGGTAACACCCTACACATAAGAAGAATTTGAATATAATCGAAATACACAGAATCTTTTTCTAGGTTTAAAATAGCTAAATATTTTTCACATATCAATTCTGTAAAGCTAATTTCGACCGGTATCAATTCCAATCAAGAATATAAAGATCACATTTTCAACAACAATAAATTACCAGAAAAAAAAAATTGAGACAGATTTTCGTTAAGTAAAAGAAATTTGTGAATTAGGAGCCCTCTGTAATTTTTTTTTTTGAACAGTGGTGGGTACCACAAGTAGATTTTGGAGTGAATACTAACCCTTCTCCTCCTCATCGGTATATCTAGGACCCCTAATAAATCGACATTCCAAGTTTCAACTACCTAGCTAAATTTGGAGGGGAAATATGCGTGGAGCAAACGCGAAAAAAAATGACAACCTACCAAAAAACTAAATTTCTGAGACTATGAAGCGGTACAATATGGCTGTAAAGTTGAAACCCCTAAAAGGCATATTTAAGATCTTGGCAAAACCTACGTACCAAATGTTAATCCCCTAGTAAAGTTTGGAGAGGATAAATGCGTGCCACGTACTCGAAAAATAAGAAAATCCGACCTAAGAGCTACATTTGCGGACCGAGGGAGGGAGGGGTGTGTGAAAGGGCTGAAAAGTTTAAACCCCGTAAAATCCACATTTAGAACCATTACTAAATGTACATACCAAATTTCAATCCCTTAATTCAGTTTCGAAAGGAGATATGCGTGAAACAACTGTTTTTCCAAGGTAAAAAAAGCACCCCTCATTTCTGCCCTCTTAACTGAAGTAGAAGTTAGGAGACTAATTTTTGGACATTTTATGCAACTTTTTATTATCTATCGATTAACTTGAAAATAAACAAGTCGTACCTCCCCCAAAATTTGAGTACAGCTGAATTTTGATCAAAGGTTATCCCCACTCATAAAAACTCAAATTGCTACCAATTTAGGTCTACTGATAACTTTTTAGCTCAATTTGAAGGGAGTTAGGAGAGGAACAAACTCATTTTTGGAGCTGTGAGGGGATGCAAGAAGGCTGAAAAGTCGATCCCCCTACCCAAAGGCATATCTAAAACCCATACTAAATCCTTACCTCAATTTGGAAGGAAAATATTCAAGAAGCAAACTCAAAAAATAAAAAAAATGGCCAAAACCCCACATTTATGGGGTAGGAAACGGTGAAGCGGAAGGGCAAAAAATATGAAAAATCAAAACCCTACAAAAGGTACATCCTTAAGTCGACCTATACCAAATCTGCATGCTAAATTTCAGCATCCTAGCCAATGTAGTGCCGGGGGGGGGAGATTATAAAAAATAAATTTGAAAAATAAGAAAAACGACCAAAAATTCATATTTTTGGGGCTATGAGAGGATGAAATGATGCTGAAAAGTCAAAATCCCCGAAAGGCACATCTATAACCCCTACTAAATGTACACATCAAATTCCAACTTTCTAGCTCAATGTTGAGGGCAGTTATGCGAGCAAGGAAATCAAAAAATAATAAAAATCTACCAAAAACCTACATTTTTAGGCTGTAAGGGGGCGCAATGGTTCTGAAAAGTCTAACCTTAAAAAAGGCACATTTCTGACTTCTATCAGGTATTCATATCAAATTTGAGCTTTCTAACTCAATTTAAAGGGAAGGTAGGGGAGGAACAGCCCTTTTTCAGGGTCAAAAAGGGGGGAAATGCCCATATCTGTATTCTTAATGGACCCAAGAGGCTGATTTTTAGGATATATTATGCAACTTTAAATTCTCTATCGATTGACTCAAAAAGTAATGATTTTTGCGATCTTTACCCCTTAGCACCCCCTCCCCCAAATTAGAGCATAACTGAATTTTGACTCAAGATCATCCTCACTCATATATATCTAATCTGTCGCCAAAATGAACCGATTGGTCGAATTGAAGCGAATTTGGTCAGGTTTCAGTCTTCGGGGGAAAAAAAATAAAAATAAATATTCGATATGGTCATAAATGGTTCTGGTTTTCAATGACAATACAACATAGAGAATCATGCTAAAAAGGAAATGATTATGTAGCATTGCCAAAAATAATCTCGATGGTCTTCTAGGGCCCGAAAACGGATTTCGTTGATACTCCCTTCACCATCAGCTGTAGGAGGGTTGATGGTCCATAAAAGCCTGGTTTCCAATGACAATGCTAATAATCAAATTTCAAATAAAATACCCACACGAAAATACATTAAAATGAACGTTGAATTTTCTTGATTTGAAACAGACACGCGAGTGATCCGTACCAGTGACAATTTTCAAACTTTAATTACCAAATAATAATCAGGCCCAAGCTTAGAATCGATTTGTTGCACATCGCGATACCTGTGTTTATTCATTTAGTAGATTAAAATGATACTTCGAAATTAGCTGTACATGTTGAACGTCGCGTCGATACAATTACGGGTACAATTTGGCTAACAGAATATTCGAAACACGTATTAAAAGAAGATAGCTACGTATTTCATTACCTTTGCGGCGGCGGCTGGTATGCGACGTTCTTTACACGGTGAAATAACAGTTTCTTGACCAGTTAATAAGGAACCAACAGGAGTAGACTGTAAAAAAGAAATCGAAAATTTACATGTGAATTATTAATAATGTCGTAATTCGTCGTAGGTAGGTGTACACGTACGTAGTAGGTAAATAGTACGTACGTATTAAAATAAACACACGTTACAAAAATTCTACTCGTACAGTCATTAACTAAACATAAGATTACAACTTTATCGTCATCTAATAAGAAGGAAATGATAAGTTATAAATAAGGATTACAGAGTACGACGACGATGCTTACGCCAACGCTATGATAGTCCCAGCCCTATTGAATTCAATACCGCCATACACGCTTCATCACAATTCACAAATCGACAACAATCAAACGAATCAGAAATGATAATACAGTAGTAGTCAGATATTCACTTATTTATTACAAAATGATAATGAAATCAAAGAACAATAAATGCCTAATAATACGTCTCGAAGAAGCGTCATTTATATACTTAGGTATCGAAAATCGAATTTTTACGTACATTTTTTCCAAGTACAACGTAAGGTCTAGGTACATACCTAGACCTTGATCACGTAGCTATTTGTTAGTTACAAGCCCGAAATGGGTGTGAGATATTGCTTCGCTGTTAAAATGTTAAAATATTCATGTAAAGGCTGGAAAGAAAACTATCGCAATTCTGGCTTCTTAGAGATACATAGGAGAAGCTTTAAAATTAATTTTGGACGATTATTTCACTTCACGTAGTAAAACCAAGGTCTACAAAACTAACCCCATACTCGAACAAATTATTAAATATATTCATCGCCTAAAACGGCTGGCTACGTACTTCGAGATATGATGAAACAATATCCTACATTTATACTACATTATGTTCGCTTGACAAAGACACATTGATGAATTTATTCTGTTCGTAAATCGCATATATACCTACTCCTAATATCGAATGGTAATAAATAATGCTTATATCACCTTCAACAGACGAACTTAGTCAATCAAACGATACCTAAATTGTAATATTTTGGAATACGATAAACGTTCAAAAGCTCAGGTTGGGACCTCTATTTCTTGTAAGTTGAATGGAAAATTACCTCCGAAGGAAGTTCACCGCCAATATTGCACACTTACAAAAACACATGAAAAAAATATTTCAAGCAAGAAAAGAAAAACCTAAAGAAGAAGTTAGACTAAAACAAGTGAAAAAATTCTCCAATTTGTTTGTGTGTCTGACAACGAAGTTGATACAGCGGGCATCTGTCACTTCATTCCATAACACACACAGATACTTTCAACGTTCATTTTCAGCCAATTCTTGGATTTTCATACAAAAATGACACACATGTCACAAAAAGTCATATCAATTCTTTCTGTCTTTTATTTCTATCCTGATCCTGGGCCACGTCAGAAGTTTATTACGTTCATTTTTTTTTCATTTTTTCATTTTTTTTTTTTTTTTTTTTGCCGAAGCTGAAAATTATTTGCTCAGCTTGATAACGACCAAAGTCGCTCATATTTATAGGCAATAGGATTAGATTGGCGGCAGAATTAATACGTTTGAGTAAGGATGACCTCAGGTCAGAATCCAATTATGTTCAAATTTGGGCGAGAGGATGTTGAGAAGCTGAAATAGCAAAAATTGTTATTTTTTTTATAACCAATTATTAGAGAATCAAAAGTTGCATAAAATATTCAAAAATCAGCCTCCCAAGTCAACTAGGAGGGGAAAAATAGGGACTTTTTTCCTTTTTGACTTCGAAAAAAAGGCTGTTCCTCTTCATCTCCCCTCCAGATAAGGGTAAAGGGTTGAAATTTAGTTGAAATTTGATACATAGATTTAGTAGGTGTCTTAGATGTACTCTGGGGCGAGGGGGGTTCATGTTTTGAGCTCGATTGCACCCCCTCATAGCCTGAAAAAATAAAGGTTTTTTTGGTCGATTTTTCTGAATTCTTTAGATTTGTGACACGCATCTCCTCTTCAAATTGAGCTGGAGAGTTGAAATTTGATACGAAGATTTGGTAAGAGTTTTAAATTTGCCTTTCGGGAGGTTTCGACTTTTTAACCCCATCACACCGCTCTTACTGCCTTGAAAAAGTAGTTTTTTGCTAAGTTTTTTTTTTGATTTTTTGATTTTCTTTCACGCACATCCCCTTTCTAAATTCATCTACGAGGTTTTAAATTTGATATGTAGATTTAGTTGTGGTCTAAAATGCACCTTTTGGTGGTTTTAGATATTCGCTGTAACTTTTCAATAAAAAACATCCCAGAGCACTCCTTTTTTTACTCCAATAATGAACAATTCGCTCATCTTTCTTACTTTATGAAAATCAGGTCCAAAAAGTAATTCAAGGAGATGATTTTTTTTTCAGATAGAACCTAACGTTGAATTTAAAGAGCTCTGGATATTTCTATACCGGATGTTCCGCATTAACCTTGCTTCCTGGTTCCCTTATATCAGTCATGGGTCCGTACCCAAAAAATCTAAGGAGCTGAGATATGCTATTTTCAAAATTTCATTTTGGGTTTATTTTCTGGGTGTTCCGCATTAACCAAGCCACCCTTATATCACAGATAGGTCAACTCATAAGACGTACCCGGAGAATAGTTTGCCTATCCAAAAAATTGAAGGGGCTAAGATATGCAATTTTTAAAATTTCATTTTAACCTAAACCAGTCCTTTACTTAGAAAATTCATAGAAAAAAAACGAATAACGATAAAAAGTTGCGGTTTGCGCCAAAATTCAGTACATACCCACTAGTATATTTGATATAAAAATTGTGGGGGGGGGGAGTGAAGTAGTTCGTAAAATATAACGAAATATGTGCTAAAAAAATTTCAATTTTTTCAGTTTTTCCTTCATAATTTTTGAAAAAGCTATCATGACTGCCTTTTTGAAAAATTTTTAAACGAGCAGGAGTGCACTCTTCATTCAATGATCACAGCAGACGCCTTGAAAATTGCTTTTAGTATGGAGGAAAAAAATAATGAATTTCAATTCTAAAAAAATCGCTCATCTTGAAAAAAATTTTTTTTTTAATTTTCACTTTCAAAAGTTATTGCATAAAATTCCATCCGATTACGCCAAAAGGCAAAGAATACAAGTAAGCGAACGTGGTAAAAAATTCAAGAGTGGGGATTAAGTGGTTCGTAAAATAAGACAGCATAAATACCAAAAAATATGCTAAAAAATTTTCAATTTTTTCAGTTTTCTTTTCATAATTTTTGAAAAAGCTATTATGACCCCCCTCTCCTCCCATTAAAAATTTGTTCAAATGACCAGGAGTGCACTCTTCACTCCTTGATCAGAGCAGAAACTTTCAAGATCGTTTTGATAGCGGTAATAAAATATGTTGAAAGTTGAATTTCTTTTTTTCCAAAAATACTGTACGTATATCTTCTTGAGAACGCAATAATTTCTCAAAAAAAAAACTCAACTTTTTTCAACAGATGGTCTACGTGATCACCTCTATTCTGTAGCTAGTGTCACTCTTATGAGAGTTGATAAGTTATTAGTGGTTTGCGAAAGGACGAATATTAAAATTTTTTCTTCATCACACACTTAATACGTGTACCTGTCTCATTACTCAATATTTTATTTTAATAAATTTCATCACAGCATATGCTCAATTTCAAATTTTCTTCTAGGCATTTCGCGATTTATATTTTACTACATAAGTAAAGTACGGGATTTAGGTTAAAATGAGTTTTTAAAAATCGCATATCTCAGCCCCTTCAATTTTTTGGATAAGCAAACTATTCTCCAGGTACGTCTTACGAGTTGACCTATCTCTGGTATAAGGGTGGCTAGGTTCATGCGAAACACCCGGTACATGGAAAAGGAAATTTTAGGGAAGGCCAAAGAGAGTTACAATTTCTTTAGAGGGGGAGGCCTGACCTCTATTAGAATAGTCTTAGCGACGCAGTTGAGTGAAACTAACAGAAGCAATACGTTCATCAAATATAGTTATTTTTACGAGGACAAAGAGTCGAAAAAGCAAGAAACCAGGAAATTAATTTACACTATGGTTAATCTACACACACGACTTCTGAAATCTGCACAAGCACCGGCACATACGCACTAGGATGTAGTCACTTTAGTAATAACACTCAAAATGGAGACAAAATAGAAACGCGGACATCGTACTCGCCCGGATATTTGACATATTGACACAGTTTTCGCAGCGCTTCACTATTCGCAATCTTTTTGAAATTGAAAACAACTCTACAACACGAGACGAACACAAAGAAAAATTCTCCAATTACGAAACATTTCGATTGAAAAAACATCCGAATGAAAATGCGACCCTGCTTCGAGCCTACGTTACACGTTTTTTTTTTCTTTTCATCGAGCCTAAAATTACGACTCGAATAAATAATAAGTAAAGACAAAGTGATACCTATGTAAGTAGTACTAAATAAAGGAGTCGTTAACTTGTACAAATATACCAACGATACACACAAACGTACAATACAAGTAATTTACAATGCTACATAATGACAATACGAATACACACAGTTGAAATTGTACGATCGATGACGAGGCTTGGATTGGGGGGGGGGGAGAAGATACAGGAGTAGACGTACATAAAGATTCGACCAAAAATACTGGGACCAAATGTTAAATTATAAAAAGTCACCTCTTGTGAGATAGTTTTTCGATTTGTAGATGGCAAAATAAACCGGAACTGTCTCAATGTATAAAATTCAACAGGCTACATAATAAAACCATTGCATTAGAATATGCCAATCAATAGTTAAAAAAAACACAACAAAAACAAAGTACCTAAGTTTGCATTAGCATTATAATAAAGGGATAAAAGATGAAAAAAAAAATAATAATAAACCTATTTTCATTTATTTTAGGTTGGCATTTTAAGGTACATGATGTTGCGAAAAAAAAAAAAAAAAAAAAAAAAAAAAAAGAAAAAAGGTTTATCTTCAATTAAAGCAACAATATATCTTTTCTATATTATCATCATATTAAATTGCTGACTTCGAACAATTACTTTTCATGCCCGGCGGCGATTAAATGAGAACGATATTAAAACGAGAATCTTCTCTTTTAAATTTTATAAAAACCACGCGTCACAGAAGAAAAACAACAAAAAAAAAGAAAAAGGTGCGCAGACGTGTACAAAATATTAAATTTTCCCATCTCGCGTATTTTCCTTTAAAATAAGATAACATTAAGAATAGAGTAGGCTGAATTGTATGAGCCAAAATATTACGCCTATTTGAATGAAAATTATCGCACACAACGTAATCCAATGCACATAAAGTAGGTCTAGGTAGGTAGGTACATATGGCAATAATTTCTTACCAATGTTTTACCCGTCCAATCGAACTCCGAATCGTTAACGTAACCGCGTCTATCGAATAAATCTTGAAATAATTTTCGTAAATATTCGTAATCCGGTGTCTCGAAAAAGTCCAACCTTCTTACATAACGAAGGTAAGTGGCCATTTCCTCTAAAATAACGAAATACGATACAGATTAATGGTATAGACTAATTATTGCCAAATTATAAAGCCGAATTTAATCACAAGCTGCGTATTGTATTACACTTACCCGGATGACCATCGCATAATACTTCGATAGGTGTAGCACGCTTAGTATCGCCTATTTTTTGGTATCGTTCTTTTAATGTGTCAGCCTTAAGTCCTTGCCATGGTAAAGAGCCGCGCAAAAAATACATAAACATATGACCTAATGCTTCTAAATCGTCTCTTCTACTTTGCTCTGGAAAATTCAAAACATATATACACAATAAGTATTGCCTTTTTATTTACATTTTAACGTAGGTACAAATTTTACGCACAAATAAGATGAATATTGATGGTGTAAATTTAAATAACATACTACGAAAGGTATCGAGAACATACGTGCAAATTTTTATAGTAGGTAAGCATCGATTTTTTTTTTATTCTATTTATAATTCGTCCGCTTTGAAAATAATAAAACGTATAAATCGTATACAAAGTGCCATTCTCTCTACGTGCTTTATTTCAAGACCAATGGAAACAAAAGAATAAAAAAAAAAAAACAACAACATCCTCGTCGTAAATAACTTTTGCATACGTATAAATTAATTTCGACTATTTACGCAGCTACGACGCATAATCAGCTCTTCCTTGTTTCAATGTACATAATCGTTACGTTTTTATCTTATCGATGTTGACGATATTTTCAAAAATTTTCATTCGATACATTGGATTACCTACTTCACGACATCAAATCGATTTGACAAACGGAATCGAAAATAAACCTGCCACAGACGCTATGGAGTTAATAGTATAGATGTATAGTACGAGCAGAAGCGAATTCAAGGAAAATAGTCTGACACCACACCCCTTCCTTTCAACCATAGATCTAAAAATTTAACAAAAGAGAAGTTTCAGGATTTTGACTTGATTACTAATCGAAGTGGTGGATCTTGTAGACTAACTTTTTTCCCCACAAATTTTGCCATGTACACATTTTGCCAACTTCTACCATTAAAGGGATAGTATTCGTTTGAATTTTATGGACTGCTTCAAAAAATTCACGTGCTTTTCCCTCTCAGGGAAAAATTCTAGATCTTAGATATGTAACATAATCATACCCAAAATGCACACCACCTACTCAACAATTTTTTCGTGCATTTATGCAAAAATAAATCGTTACTCTTTTATCTGAAATTGAAATAAAATCATAAAATCAACCATTACTCTTATTACTTTCAGCTCTCACTTGACATTTCATCCAAAACGTACGCCACCAACTCACCAGTACCATTTCAGATTTATTCTACTTGGACATTTTAAAGTAAAACGTAAAAATCATTCATTATTATTTTATTAAAAAAAAAATGTTGCATTCTGAATAAATAGATGTTACCACAAATACGTTACACTTTCAAAAAATGAGCCCTAACTTTAAGATACATCCATGTTTAAGTTTTCAATTTTTCATTGTTTAATTTTTTTTTAATTTTTACAACTCTTTAATTTTTACAATTTTTTAATTTTTTTATACATGCGAACATTTCAACATTTAGTGTAAAATGCATCAATTTTATTTTTCAATTTTTTATTAATTATTTAATTTTTCAAATTTTTTTGTTTTTTTTTTATTTTTTTAAATTAAACATCCATGTCAACATTTTAACATAAGGTGCAAAAAACACTCATAGTCATCTATAATTTTTTTATTTTTTTATTATTTCAATTTTTAAATTTTTAAATTAAAAACTTTATTTTATTTTTTTTTTACATTTTTTCAACATGGGTATTTTAACGTAAAATGCAAGGACAGATCCACGTCAATATTTTAACATAAAATCCAAAAACTGTTTATAATCATCTTTTATTGCTAGTTTTTGATCAAAAACTTCAATTCAAAAATCAAATACTCAACTCAAACATTTTACCATTAGAGCCCAAAAATGAAAAACGTTTCATTAAAAATATTACACTTTTCAAAAAAAGACCATCAGCGCTAAGACATATCCATGTCCAAAATAAGATAGGTAAATTTTGTATACAACAAAAAATGTTGCAAAAGTTGCTTAACGCAAGGTTTACTATTCAAAACCACGACCTGGACAAACCTTTCGTTCTCAAAATTTTACATGGAGGAGGAGGAGGGGGGATTAATACAGCCTTTTTAGGTTGCGGAAAACAGAAATTTCGCATACATGTACTGTGAAGTATTTCAGTATTTCCGAGCTTTCCTAAAATCCCTGCATATTTAGACCCCTTTTGGGGGGCAAGGGGATGGTGCAAATTTCGGTTTCTTGGCAATAACTTCTCAAATAACGCACTTACGAAAAAAATGTTGAAATCAAAGTTGTAGAGTATCAAAAGACAAACGTTTTTACGTCAATGACTTCTTCTCGTAGAAGGTTTTGGATAGAAGCTAGGGCATGTAGAAATAAGCCATGTTTGAAAATTTCCCTCAAAACACAAATAATTTGATTGTTTTTCATAACACTTCCCAGTCCCACTACTATGTAAAATGAAAAAAATACGAGAACAACCAGTTTTCTCAAAATGGGGAGACGATGGGGGTGGGGTGTGAAGCTTCTAATGATGAAGTCGCAACTTTCTCCGAGCGTAGATTGGTCACAATAAAAAATTCGAAAAATTGTTTCAAACAAACGTTTTAGAGCATCAAAAGACAAACATTTTCAATTTTTTATTTTTTTCCTAGATGTTGGGGGGGGGGAGAGTTACGGAGCAAACAAAAATTGAACCTGAATTGGGCTTTCCATAAGGAGATTTCACTTATTTAATTAATTAGAGATTTTAAAATATTTTGCTTGTTTTCTCCATGGCTCTCGCCCCTTCCCTCGGCCATCGGCGAGAAAAATAAAAATAACAAAATGTTCGTCCCAAAAATGAATTAAGCCGATTTCTAAACATTATTTGTGTGTTGGGGAAATTTTCAAACATAACTTATTCCTGCATACCCTAGCTCTCCCCTCTCCCCTACTTCCTGCGAAAAAAGTTCAAAGGAGTTAAAATATTTGTTTTTCAGTGTTTTACAACCTTAGTTTCAATATATTTTCCGTAAGTGTGTTATTCGAGAAGTTATTGACGAAAAACCAAAATTTGCACCCCTCTGCCCCCCCCCCCCAGGGTTAAAAATACATAGAATACTGAAATATTACCCATATACGAAATTTTCGCTTTCCATGAATTTTGATTTTTAAGCTAAAAAGCCCGCACTGAATTGGAGTAATGTACCAAAAATTTTGCGAACAAAAAATTTGCCCAAATCGTGGTTTTGAATGATGAATCTTGTACCAGGCAATATTTGCAGCATTTTTCGTTGTATACAAAATTTGCCTATCTGGATTTTTTGAAAGGGCTCATAGAATTCAAACGAATGCTGCCCCTTCAATAATGGAGATAAGCAAAATATGTACATGACAAAATTTGTAGGAAAAATTTTCATCTATAAGGACCGCTACTCGGATTGGAAATCAGATCAAAATTCTGCAACTGTTCATCCGTTACATTTTCAGATGTCTGCATAGCAATACCTAGTGGTGGGGGTTGTCAGGCTATCACAGTTGAACTCTGCTCAGCCCGTACTAAACATATAGGCCAATACCGTTCCTCAACTCCACGACGTCTGTAGCAGGTTAATTCTTTCCTCACAAACTTCTGTTCGTTGGTAATTTGATCTACCTACTTAAATAATAATGCCTAATGCTAACTTGTAAATCATACGAGATGGTCAGAAACACATTATTATTATTATAATTTAGGCATTTCCTCCGAATAATTTCTTTTTAGCAGGTATCTAAATCTACAGAAGACGTACATATATGCATACATCTGATATAATCCAATAAAGAATGTTTTCTTACGTACCTTTTCCTAAGTGAGTGTTTATACTCATATATCTAGCAGTTCCCGTTAAACTCTTGTGCTCCCGATACGGTATATGTTTACTGGTTTCTAAGTCTATGTATTCTTTAGCTAGACCGAAATCTAAAAATTAACATAATTCATATTATTATTGGTAATTTGAAAAAAAAAAAAATATATATATATATATACTTCAGCATACATAGGCCTATATAAAGTGAAAAATTGACACCTAAAATAAATTACTCGATTTTCACATAGGCGTTGTTTCGATCACTGGATCAAGTTAGTCTCACAAAAGTAATTTTTTTTTTCAAAATAAAAAGTTGAAAAATCATTGAAATTTTTGTGCTTGAAAATTGAAAAAAAACACAATGAGAAAAATTACGATTGAAAAAAATTCAAATTTTACATAGCACGCGAATTTTTGATTCGTTCCGCTTATCAATATTTCTGAAGGAAAAAATTATGAAAAACATGTTTTCTTTTAAGAACTGTCAAAAATTACAGCGCAAATCTTTTACTTTCGCTTCGCTGGTTCGAACGTGTAAATAAGCTACAAATGTTAAAACTTGACGGCTATAAATAAAACTTACACGCGAAAAGATGAAAAAGTAAAGAAAAATCAAATGAAATTTTTTTTGAAAAAATTTAATAATAAACTTTCACCAGGCTGGCGGAATTAAGCTCGGTACGCCACCGAGTTGTATCAGAAAGCGTTACTTATTTATTCTTATTCTTTATCGTGTATGTGTATTCGCCGCGTTTGCTCTATTGAAATGAAATATGAGTGGAAAAAAAATGAATATCCATAACTTCTTTTCGAGTTATCGCGTAAATATTTCACGTTATCTTTACTTTTTTTCATCGAATAAAAAATACGTAGCGTAGGGTGAAAAAAAATTCTATACGTGTTTCTTTCCTTTCTGAAAAATTCCATCTATCGTTTCCCAACTTCTTTAATTTCGAACGTGGAAATAAATTCGAAATTCTGTTCTTTATTCAGAATCTCTCTCCTTTTTTTTTTTTTTTTTTTTTTTTTTTTTTAAATTACGCCAATCAAGTTTTTATTGGAACATTCGCGCATAGAATATCAACTATAAAATGACCTATATTTTTTAAGGAAAAACATATATTTGAATCACTTTAATTTTTGAGGTTCTCGTAGGGGTGAAGATTAATTTTAAAATGAACAGTTGAAAGCCCCAAAAGGTATATTTACGACATTTACTAAATTTATATGCCAAAGGGTACCTATACGATCAATATCGGCGAAATGGCCTTGTTCGTAGATTTTAAAAATTATCATGAAGCATCACCCTCCCTCCCTCAACAGCCAAAAAATTTAATCCATATTTCTCTTCATAAAAGTGAGTTTATGCTAAAAAACTGAAATCAACCTAAATGTGTAGGGAAAATTTTTAAAAAGATTTTAGCGAATAAGTGAGGATGATTTAATTCTGTGATTACACTTATTCGGAATCTGGCTTCGGATATGTGTCCGGGAATAGAACGCTGAGCCCCTATGAGGGTTTAAGGCTCTTTATTCCTGATTATTTTTGGATCTTCATTGAACCCTATGTCGAGGGCCCAACACAGAACTTGCCGCAATTCTTTTCAAAACCTTGCCCGCGACTAGTCAAAATAACCGAGGTACGAAAATTGCATGATGAATTTTTTTCTTAAAAAACGCCAATAAAGAGCTTGGTAGGAAAATTTTTTTCAAATGTTGAAAAATTAAGTACAGAATGATTTTGGACTATTTTAAAGTCTGTAATCATGCTCGCCAATTTTTTTTCTAATACATGTTCATTAGAAATGACAATTGAACACAACTCAGAAGGGTTCGAAAATTGGACGAAATTTTTATTCTTAAAAAAACATCGGTCAAGTCTAATGGAAGATTTTTTCAAATTTAAAAAAATCGAGATACGAGTAATTTTGGACTAATTCGAAGTAGTAGATTGCAAATACAATGGCAATTTTTCGCTATAAAGATCTTCGTTGCGGAGATGAATCCGTACTCGAGTGAGCCGAATTTCATTTTTTTGAAAATCTGCCAGGGAGGGGGGTCAGAATAGTTACGAGATGATCTCAAAAGAATGTGATAGAAATTTCAACCCCCTAACTCAAATTTTTTAACCATCAAAATCTACTTCAAGTTTGAAAATTATCAAGAATTTTCAAAAAATCAAATAAAACACTCATTTGAAAATGTTTTTCAAAAATTGAATTATTGTACATATTTGAACCCAAAATGATCATCAAATAGAAGTTTACATCATTACCTCTCATTTCAGGGGTTTTTAAAAAATGTACCTTTTTGAGTTTTTTCATGATTTTTCTTAAAAACCGCGAAAGAAATTTTTTGTGAAACGCACTCCTGAAATAGATTTAGTACATAAATTTTTAGATGATTAAGCGTAATATTTTAATTTTATCCCCCACAGACGATTTTTCAAGGACACTCAAACATAATCATTTTCCCCATTTAAAAAAAAAATTGATAAAACGCATTTTCGAATAAATTTTTATTTCAAAAGTAATTTTTGATTTTTTTCGCCTTTAATTTGAGCTAATTATACTTTATATTCTTTACCCCCCCCCCCCACC
>FIZR01004921.1:0-15945 GCA_900060175.1 Ferrisia virgata
AAAAAAAAAAAAAAGTTTTCAAAAAAAAAAAAAAAAAAAAAAAACACATTCGATCTCCTCTAAAACCAACGAGCATTGAAATTAAACGAGAGCCTTATTCGAAAAATAATTTATTACGATCAAACAATAACAAACTATTGAAATAAATACACTATTTAAAAATAAAAACGGATCACAATGAAATGCTGTAAAATAATTATTACGATTAAAAAAGAAAAAAAAACCGGTAAATAAAAGTTACATCGGAAAAAATTACAGAAATAAAATTTTAAATCGAAATTTTCAGATTAAATCACTGAAGACTTTAGGTGTATTTTATAAAATAATACATAGTATAAAAAAAATAAACAACAACAACAATACAATATACACTCTCAAAACCAACATTCTTTTTGCTGAATTTGCAGAGCTGATTCAGATCGCAGAAATAAACACGTCAGTTTTTTAGCGCATTTAAGACGACTACATATTTGAACGGCAATAAGATGTGAGATAATCGAATAGAATATTGTGTTAGGAACTTAATAGCAATCTCTTTTTCATTATACAGGAACATGATTTTTTTTTCTCGCATAGATTGATAGAATGAAATTTTAATCATTGTTAACTCGAATTACGAATCAAGTCCACAGAGAGCTATATGATAAAACAGGATACATCAGTTTTTTTTTCAAGTTTTAAAAAGAGTTTCGATAGAAGGCAACACTAGAGATGAATTTTTATCGAATTATTTTTTATGGTAATACATAAATAGGTAAAAGTAAATATATACAAAGGAAAGAAAAAAAAACTGATATAAAACACACAATCCGAATAATTTTACGAAAAAGAGATAAATTTGACAAATCAGCAAAATTAACGCGATCAACCGAATTCAAAAATACAGCATATCGAAGTCAGACGCAACAAAAATAATTTATGCGATTTAAAAAAAAAAAGAAAAAGGCGTTGCGTATTAAATCAAATATCATTTTCACAGCACAAACATTACCGCGCTAAAATCGAACCTATTTTTTGTTCCATAAAAACTAACAATCGCGCACTATTTACATTTTTAACTTACGTTAGATAAAATTCCAAGAAGACGGAGTCCTAATGCGCGTAAATATTCCTTTAATTGAAAAAAATAAAAAAAAAAAAAGAAAAAGAATAATGACTAGGTGGTCGAAGGAATCAAAGGGAACAAAAAATAATATAAATTAAATATAGCAAAAAATTATGGTTACGGGTTCAACCTTAAATATGACATCGGAGGTAGTTTAGAACTTATGCCATGTACAAACATCGGCTTTTACTTTACGCTCGAAGTGTCAGAATTCCGAGTATTAAATAATATGTACAATAATATCATTCGTTTCATATTAACATAATCGGACAATTTCGAGAAAATAAACGAAGGATACGGCGGTATTGATGAAGGCACTTGTACATCAGATCGAATTGAAAATACAATTTATTGTTTTTTGAAATTCGGTCTCACTTTTTTCTTTTTTGACTTTGAATATCACTCGAAGCAATCGATAACCGAACAATGAAAAAGAACGTCGTTTGAACAATTCAATTCTTATAATGTTATTAAAATTTAATACGATTTCTCAAGTGAAAAACAAAAACAAAACAAAACAAAACGAAACGAAACAAAACAAAATAGGGAGATTAGGAATTTTGAATTAATTTACGTAATCAACACAACGTCGAATTAAATATCTAAAGATAACAATACAATTCATCAAGAACGCTTGAAAAACGTATCGTACGTCTATATATACTAAAGAGATAAAGAAAGAAAGAAAGAAAAATATATCGTGGTTAAAGTTCGAAAAAAAGTCATGTAGAAAAAGGACTAGAATAAAAAATATTTTACATTTTCATTACAATAAATCCAAAAAATTCGATATTTAATTTTTTCGCGTATAAGTAACTCCTCATTGACGTATCAGTTCGAGTAATTGACATAGGTATTTTATTTAATAAACATAATCGTTATATGGGAAAGGAAAAACGAAATATACGAATAACAGACCACGAAAACGAATAAAAATTTTTTCAGATGTAATATTTTCAAAATATTGAAATAAAAAAAACCATACCAACATTTCGTACCGTTCCGGAATGGAAGTCGTTAATCGTTGACTTGGAGAAGCAGCTTGTTTGCTTTTTGGTGTTCATTTTAAAACTAAACCGCCAATGCTTACGAATCGTTTTTTGAAACGTTGTTTTTTAGATCTTCCGACAAACGAAGGTGTGTTTCTTTTTCAGTTCTGAAATTTCTTCATTACATTTCTGAAAATTAATGCAAGAAAAATCAACTACACGTCAAATGTCAACTTTATAATTATTTTCAGAATTTTAATTTTTCCAGCATATTGAATTTTTTCTTCCGACTACAAAGATCAAAATTTCTTTACACCGATTCCTCTACATATCCGATACCAGTGATTAAAAAACAACGAAGAACCGAGAACCAATAACGTAAAGAACATGCGATTTTAGGGAACAAAAATGAAAACTATGAAAGCAATTTTGCAATTTTTAAACAACAAAAAACAGGTTTCTTTGATTTGTTGTAATTTGAACGCATTTTAGTGATTTTTTCGACGTCGAACTCTTATTTTCTTCAATTTTTTCGCTGATTTGATGACCTTTAGCCAAATTTGCAAAAATTTGAGGCGGTTGAGGTGAAGAGTAAAAACCTACAAGAACGAGAACTGAGATCCAAACAAAACCAAATAAACAGTAAGAAAAGAAAACAAGAACAAAGTTTACAAATTCTAAATGAAAAAAAAAATCAACAAGAGCAAAACTCCCCCCCCCCTCTATTCCTACTATTCCATCAAATTTGAAAAATACGCAAAAAAAACGTAGATTTTGTGTCGAACCCAAAACGATATTCGGAAAATAGAGGTAAAATTTTACATATGCACACTTGGTTGACTTCGTACGTCTAAAAGTCGAAGAGCTGCAAGCTCCTAAAGTTTTTAGATTTTTGATCGTTCCTTGTCCATAAAAATGCAGGTAATCCAACTATCTGATAAGGACCTCAGAAGTTGGTTCAGGAGTTCAACCAACATCCCGCTTGAAAATATCACCAATTTTGAATTTTTCTCTTTATTTCACGTTTGTATCATTAATACTCCTACTGTTGCACAAATTGACCTGTTGCCTGGTGTTGCCACTCTACTGATGTCTCACCCCCCCCCCTCCTCCGTGGATGAATCTGAACTTGGATTTGCTACGTATCAAGTGAGTATCCTATTCAGTATTCAAGAGTATTTTTGGAGGGGCAATTCTCAAGTTTTGTGCAAAATTTTCAGTTATTATAGGTCATGGTAGAAATTACGTTATTTATGCCCCTCCCCCCTCCCATGCTCCGCATCGTCCAAAATCGCTGTAATTTGGACATTAGCTTAAAATCACGAGCACTAAATTTTCACCAAAGTTTGAATGGTTAATGCTCCAAATGGGGGGGGGGGGGGGGGGGGTGGGGGGGGGGGGGGGAGGGGGGCTGAAAAACTGGAAAGTGAAAAAGTTCAACTACCAATAGATGGAAAATCGAAAGAGCTTTAACATATTCAAAAATTAACCCCCTACGTTGATTAGGGTCCAAGAAATCGGTTCATTTGGACCATTTTGTCCATTGCTCGTCTGTACAGGTTGTATCAATTTATCTAGAGGGTTGAAACTTGGCAGGTAGTCGACAGTGGTACCCAGAGTATGCCTTTTGTGGGGTCAAAACTCGTCACCCTCAACACATTCCATTTCAGGTCCACAAACTTTATTTTTTCAACGTTTTTGATGAATTGCTCACCTCTGCAAATGGTCCTAACTGGACTAGAGCTTTAAAACTTCGCAACTTTTCATGCCCAAATATACCCCTTTTACACCTCCGAAAAGGAAATTTTTTTTCTCGAATTTGACGGAAATATGGTTGATCTGATACATTTCCATGGACATATTTTTTTATCGTCGATTTTAATGCGGCGATGACGAAGAGATTAAAGGTCGGCTATCTTTTTAAAACTGTACTAATGCTTTCGAAATTTATATTCCAAGCCATAGCAGTTATTTTTCCTGGAAGGAAATGCAGGCACCTAAAAGTGTACCGTTTTAAAAGATCGATATGATCTATACAAAACCTCTACAATGAAATAAGGACGAAGACAACAGGGAAAACCTGACTCCGAAAGGATCACGACACGAGGCATTTTCTTTTTCAGTCTTAATGGTAATTTTTCTTGGTTACCGGAGGAATCTCAACATCCCTTGGGTTCGACCATGCAGTAACTCTAGGATCTTAGATAGCCTATTATTTCTGGCAGCGCTGATACCAATCGCGATTTCAACATTTGAACATATTTCTTCACATATTTAAAAAACGAATTACTACAATTGAGATAGTGAAAAACTTCACGTACTTGTTTGATTTCCAACTCAATAAAAGCCAATATTTTTTTATTCATCATTCATCTTCACCGGTAATATTCAATGCTCAATTTTTTTTTCTTTTTTTTTCTACACAAAAAAAATAACCATTAAAATGAAAATTTTCATCATAAAATATATTGATCGTCAACTGGTCAGTTTAAATTACCATATCTTTTAGAGCGTTTTTCGGACAAATGTAGTAGAAATTTCAGTTTTTCTTTTTTTTCATTTACCAACAAAGAGTAATCCAACGGAACGATTCTTCAGCGGAATGGCATTTTCAAACTTATTTTTTCTGCTGGCGTAGCTGGCCTGTCATTTTCAATATTACAAAGATCCTAAAATAAATAAAATTATACTTTACTAAAAAATATATAAATCGGTATCGAACATCGTTAGTTAGAATAAATTAACGCAGAAAATTATCAAGTAAGGAATAATAAAGCATGATTTTATATTCTATGAAATTCGAACCATTTCCATTTGTTTAAAAATGGTTCCGTATCGATATTTCAAATTGTGGTAAATTTTTTCAATGAAAAAAAAAAAAAAAAAAAGAAAAAAAAAGAAGAAGAAGATAAACTACACGTAAATATTACAAAAACAAGCCACTTACGTTTGATAACTTTAGTAAGGATGTTGGAATTGGCTGTACAGGATGTTTAAGATGTACTCAAAGCATACTTCAGGAATCAATTTACTTCGGCGACGACGCTATTCGATGCGACGTTTTCTTCTTGCTTCGAGGAATAATTAGCCTTATCCGTATCACAGGCTGAACTTTCTTTATCGTTATCATTATTAATATCATTAAAAGCTACGCCGTCGTTGGTAGATAAATTAAGAGGTGTCGTGTTTACTTCATCGGTAGACACAAGAGGGGTTTTGTTTTTATCCTCGGATATCTTAGCGGTACTTTTGGTACGATTTTTACCTGCGGTCCGATTAGATTTAGAACGCGAAGGCGCCGTTGTCGAGTCGGTTTTAACGACAGAAGACGAGTTTTCGTGGTTTGGGGACGTTATTTTGCTTTTCTTCGCCAACGGTGGAGACATGGACGATGAATTAACGAGATGGTTTTTGAAAGGCGGATACTGTATTAGATCGTAAGGGTAGGATGCGAACGGCTTGTACGAAGCGCTATTCAACGATAAAACGGCCGAGTTGGCGGACTGCAACGACGAATTTAATTCTGAAGCGGTCGCACTCAAATACGAAGACGCGGTTTGAGACGATAAATGAGCCGACGGTGGATCCACGAACGCGCCACTGTCCGGCGTTTTGGTCAACGAGAAGCAGTCGAAAAAATTTGAGAGCTTCGGGGCGCCTACGGTGGCGTTATAACTGGTAGTTGATAGCGAACTAATACTATCGGATAACGATGAGAAGAACGAATTGTTTTTCGTGGTCGTGGTAGCCGTAGCCGTGGCCGTAGCGGTGGCGGTGGCGGTGGCTGGCGTGTGCGAAGCGTAATTATCTTCGAACGGTCTCATAAATGAAGTCGATGAACCGAATGGTAACTGATTTGCGGACGTTGGAGATGATTGCGGTAATTTTGAAGACGACGGTTGCGATATTGGCGATTGGCTGTTACTGCGATGGTTGCCAAAAACAGAAGGTGTTGTTACTGACGCCTTCCTAGCTGAAACAAACCAAGAACTAGCATCAATTCTCGTTTGAAATTTTCGCTCAATTTGAAAAAAAAATTACACAGATAGTACGTTTAATTTACTACAAATATTGGTGTAGTCATTTTAGCTCAAAAATAGTCCAACCCCGATCAAAATTCGCTGAAATTTCGTTTATAGCAACTCTGAAGAACATATATATTACACTACTTCCGAACTTCCCTAAAATTTATATTCAGAGTGTTTCGTCTCGATGGTACCCCCTTCATACCACAAGTAGAGCAATACAAGTTAGACTCATGTAGAATGGGTTGCCTATCCAAAACATTGCAAGGGCTGTGCTACAGGTATTTGAATTTTTTATTTTCAAAAAATTTAGAGTAATATTTAAAAAATTCCAACTTGAAAACTAGAAATGGTAGAAATGACCAATTTACACCAAAATGTGACAAATACAATGCAGTATTTTTGGTAAAAAAATTTGAAGCATAGATGGTATGATTCGTAAAATATGACGAATTTAATGTAAAAACATGATTGAAAAATTTGAAAATTTTCCAAAGTTTTGTTCATAACTTATTAAAAAGCTCTTTTATGTACCCAATTAAAAAATTTTTCTTGAAGTAACAAGGTACCCTCCACCACTTGGCATAATTAAATTTCCTCCAACTTGTTTGAATATGTTGGAAAAAAATCGTTTTGCCACAATTTTTTCCCATTTTCCTGAAAACAAAATTTCTTTTTATGGAAATATTTAACTGATTTAGAGAAAAAAATATCAAAATCGAGCAACTGTTTTTGTTTTTCATCAAAATTTTTTGTTTCGGTTTAAAACCTAAAAAGCCAGTACTAAATGTTCGGTTTAAATTTCCAACAAATAATTTGAATACCATATTTACGAAGTTAGGAAATCGAATCATCCAAAAACTATTTTGGGCAGCAATTATACCGAAAATTATGTATTTATGAAAATTCTAAATACTCATAGGTCTTTCAATTTTTATACTTAAAAAAAAATTAATTATGTTACAAGTGCATCAAAGAGTTAAATAGTTCTCAGATTTCAATATTTTTTACTAAAGATATGGGACTTTGAGTAAGAAATATATCTTACAAAAGTTGAGCTTCCAATCTCAAAAACTATTCTGGATTTTTTTTCTATTTTTAGGTAGTCGAAAAAACCTCATATCTCGCTTCCTAATTGAGTTGAAAATCCATCATGCAAAATTTTTTGATGCTAGCTCAAAGGGGGTGGAGTTACGGGTTCTCAAAATAGGGCTAAAGTGATGTAGGACCTCGGTCAAAGAGCTGAAAAAATGCGGTATTTCAACCAGCTGGCTCAATTTGGAATTGAAATAAAGGAGGAACAGCCCCTTTTTCAGCGTCGAAAGGGGGGAAAACTCTAATATCCCCCCTTCTAATTGACCTAGGAAGCAGATTTTTACGATATGTTGTACAACTTCGGAGTGCACATCGATTGACTCAAAAAGGAACAATTTTTGAGTTTTTGGCCCCTGAGCACCCCCTCCTCAAAATTTGGACATAACTTAATTTTGATCCAACGTCATCCCCACTCATACATATCTAATCTGTCGTCAAACTGAACCGATTGACCGGATTGGAGCGATTTTGGTCTGTATCGAGCAGAGTAAATGATTTAATCTTCGGAAAAAAAGTATCTAACATGGCCAAAAATGGTTGTAATAATGGACTTTTAGGATCCCAACACAGATTTTGTTGATAACCCCCCCCCCTCTTTTTCGCTGCAAGTCGATAGACTGTAATAGCCTGGTTTTCATTGACAACATGGCATAGAAAATCAGGCTAATTATTTTCAAAAGATTTTAATTTAATTCGAGAGATTACAATTACTTTAAGCCATGTGTGGAATATGAGTAAGTTTTTTTCTATCAAATTTCTTTTAAGAAGTGTTAATGACGAAAAAAATTGATTTTTATGCTGAACCGACTTTTTTTTAAACCGGTAGCAAAGATGAAGAAAATGATAAGTATTTTATGACGAATTCTGCAATTGGAATAGTTGTATTATCATTTGAATTGAAATTTCATCAAAAATAATACATAATTATTTCGCCTTGTAACTCTTATACGGAAAAAAAATTGTGAAAATTACAATTTATACGTGGCTTCTTAAAAGATGGCAAAGGTTGGAAAATGAAAAATTATTTCAAGTAATTTTTCTAAAAATTTTCAACTTATTACACCCAACCTATTTCATTTTCTACTTCATCATGATAGCTATAATATCGCTTCAATTGTAATATACGACAAGTTGGAAATTGGACATTAATTCAGCTTAAATTTCAATTACGTAAATAACATCGTATTCGAGTTTTTTGAAAATGAGAGCAATTTAGTCAGAAAATTAATAAGGTTAGAGAAAAATCCGACTGATAAATAATCAAACCATCAATTGAAAATTCAATTTACCTGAGTAATCTGGAAGATGGCCGTGAGAAGGTGATGCGCGAGGGCTCTTTTTATTTTTTTCTCTTTTTTCTCTTTCACTACGTTCACGTTCCCTTTCTTGCAGTTCTCTTTGCCGTTGATCTTCTTCTAATTTTAACCTACGATTACGATACGGAGCAAACAAATCGAAATCATATAAAAAAATAATGTTTCACGCGTATGTACAATGTACAAATGGACCATATTTCCCTACCGTTCGTGAATAGCCGGTGACATTAGGCCTAATGCGGTTGGCATCATACCGTATAACGGTGAAGGATACGGTACAGGAGGGAACATTGGTACACCGCATCTTTCTAAATACAACTGCTCTTCTAATCTGTAAATGAACAGCGAATTCGTTATGAGTAAAATGAAAAACGAGTAAGATTTCAGACACGATTTCGACGACAGTGAAATCTTTACCTGTACGCGTGCTGCATATGAGGCGCGTAAAATCCAGCAGCAGCTGCAGCAGCTGCCGCATGGTGATAAGGCGAATAGGTGACCGCTGCGGCAGGATCTAAGCCATATGGTGAAGGCGTAGATGGAGACTGCCCGCTTGGTAACGTGGTGCGACTTTCATCCGGTCGATATGGCTGAAATCCGCTTCTTGGTTCTGAGCTTTTATCCTGATTTTCGGCAAACAACACGAAAATCGTAGTTTATAAAGTAATCCAATAATAAAATAATACTCTTCGATCGTTATTATAAAAAATTACGAAATTATTTCAAATAACGTACTTTTTCTACGCTTTTGGGAACGTGTTGAGTTGACGAATTATTATGTAATAACGACGACGTTACTCGGTTTTTCGGCGAAGATCTGTTTGCTTCCGCATCTGCTGTCGTGTTCTCTCGCTCTGATACTACGCACATAAAGATGATTATCGATTAGGATTTGAGAATCAATGGAACCAGAGCAAATATATTTTCAATGATTGTAGTTAGCTCACCACCATTATCTGGACTGGTGCTTGGACCGGGTCCAATTTGTTTTGCTAAATTACGAAGAGCCGCTGCGAACGAACGGTTTGTTGGACTACCAGGTACTTGCGGTAAAATACTTGGATTATTTATTACTGTGTATTGAGGAACACCGGCAGCTCGTGTTTGTAGTTTATTCGACGCATTCGTCTGTTGCTGTTTCAGTAGATCTGCGACAAAGAGAGAAGAAAAACAAAACGGTGAGAATTATTGTATCATGCATAAGTACGTATGTCGGTGCTTCGGCGAAGTTTTGGATTACACAGTCAATTTTTCGATATACATGAAAATGAATTCAATATGATACAAAAATGTACGAAGTTTCTAAACAAAATTGAAAACAAAAGATGGCTTTCCGATACTTTTTCATTGAAGCTCGAAAGATGAATAAATAGTGAAAATAATAATGACTTTTCAGGACCAAAAATAGTGGCAAATTACAAAATTTTATTCATCGATTTGAATTGAAATATTAATGAATTATGTAGCCTAAGACAAATAATCAACCTAAAAGTATAATTTAAAAAAAAGTTTAGATTTAGCGTGGAAATTGAAGATTAACAATCTAATGAAAATTATTAAAATTATTTGTTTTACGTCATATAAAAATCATTAAGTAAGGTTTTCATAACATTAATTTCAAATAAACCTCGATTTTTCTACAGAAATTCATAAAATAGAATTTTAAACTTTGAAAAATACATTTTTTGTATCATTGGAAACCTTACTTTTTCAAAATTTTACTCTCGCTTTGCCGGACCATTCAAACATGATAGATATTTTCGTTGGTAAAAAAGATTTGGATTCACACTACTCCCCCTCTCGTAAAAAAATTCAGTCTAGACGAATGAAAGTTTTGTAAAGACTTCTTAAAATTTAGGTATAACCGAATACCACAAAGAAAACACATTACACGAATGAGTTGCCTATCCTGAAAATTAAAGGGTCATCCGATGCTTTTAGAAAATCATGTTAAAAGTAAATTTTTAACCATAAGAATAGGTGGTAAGGGCAAAACTTGAGCACTTTTCATGATTTTTGTTTTTATCTCAACTTCGAATTTGAAAGGATAATTGCTGCCTGTTGAATGAAAAAAGTTCCTCCAAAAATTAATGATGGCGGAAATAATATAGTACATTGAAAGTAAAACAAATCTTCTACTAATTTTTTACTACCATTAAAAATGAAGGAGCTACAAGCACATCTCAAGTCAAAAGTCACTTAGTAAGGTATACAACAAAGCGTTTCAATTTTTATTTATTTTTTTTTGAAAGTTGGAAGGGCTAGCGAAAAAAAGTTGTGGGATGGCATTTAATGAGCGTGGTAACAATTTGGGGTCTCTAATCTGACCCTCAACCATCCCCCTTTTACTTTAAGATTTCAAGATTTACATGAAAAATCAAGAAAAAAGTTTTTTTTTCTATTTTATTTGTGCCGACGTGTCACAGTAGACCACATGAAACCAAAAAAAAAACTTTTCACAATTTTTTTTGCTTTTCAAGGGTTCTAAAATCATGTTTAAAAATGACAAAAATCGAATATTTCGAATTTCTTGGAAGTGAACGAGCAAAAAAAATACTTTCATTTATTACGTCACAAGAAATAATAACATGTCGCATTTTAACTACATTACTTTGAAAAAATTTAAAATGATTGATCTTTTCCATTTTGAACAGAATTTTAAAGCACCTGAAAAGCAAAATGAATTGCGAATTTTTTTTTTGAATTCATCTGGTGTACTACGACACGTTCTTACCAAAAAAAAAAAAATCAAAAAAACAGATTTTTTTTCAATTTTCATGTGAATTTAAAAATTTTAAACTAACAGGGGAGAGGGAGATCAAGTTAGGGACACAAAATTTTTAGCACGTTCATTTGATGTCATTTCGCAAACTTCTTTTCATTACCCATATGCAACTTTCGAAAAACGTCTGAAATTGAAACGCCCTAGAATACAATAATCTGGTAGCTTCTTCAATTTAATCATGGGTAGCAGTACAACCCCCCTTCCCCTCTCAACGGTTAGAAAAGAACTTCATTTTGTTAAAAATCCTCAATTTTTCAATTTTTCAACATTCAATAAATTTTTTTCTCCATTAAGAAGCCATCTTCAAAAGTTTTGCTCGAGCCATTAAGTGTAGGGTGTACTGCTACTCATTTTATTTATAAAAAACTGAAAAAATTCAAAATTTTTAACTACATTTTTTTATATTTATATCGTCACAGTTTTCGAACCTCTTAATCCCATTTTTGATTTTTTTCCTACAGTCTCACTCCCTTATATTCCTTGCCTTGTGGTACACTTGTTTTGCTTCACTCACATTTACCTTAAAAATTGGAAATTTTTTCCTATTCTTGTCCGTAAATGACTTAAACATTTTTTTCTTTGTGTAAATGCAACTCTCGCGGTTATCATCCCAACCAATAAGTTAAAAAAAATGCTCTCCTGTTCATTTTACATACATTTAGTCACGTTATTTTAGGTTTATTTTTTCGTATTTTACGAACCACTTCACCACCACTCTAGATTTTTATACCACAAAATATACTCGAGTAAATTTAATGCGATTTAGAACAAACAGCAAATTTTTATCATCATTAATTTTTTTCTACGAATTTTCAAAGTGAGAGGAAGGTTTGGGTGAAAATGAAATTTTGAAAATAGCATATCACAGCCCCTTCGATTTTCTGGGCATGCTAACCACTATACATGTAAGTCTCGTAAATTGACCTATCACTGATGTAAGGATGGCGAGGTTAATGCGGAACACCCGGTACATTTAGTAAGAAAACCTAGATGTGTTTCTTGGGGTTTCAGCTTTTTAGTTCCATCGCACCCCGCATAAAAATTTAAATTTTCGATCCGTTTTTTTTTTAATTTTTTGAGTTTGTGGTACTCATATTTCTCCTCCACACTGAGTAAGAAGGTTAAAATTAGGTAAGTAGATTTAGTGGGGGCTATTGATGTGTCTTCTGGGAATTTTGACGTTTTACTTCCATTACATCCTCTCACAGCCCCAAAAATGTAGTTTTTTTTTGCCAAGTTTTCCTCATTTTTCAAGTTTATGATACGCATATTCTCCTTGTAAATTGAGCTAGTCGGTTGAAATTTGGTACGTGGATTTCGTAGTGATTTTATATGTGCCTTTCGGGGGATTAAACTGTTTAGCTCGATTATACCCTCTCACAGCATCAAAAAGCTAGTTTTATGATAGATTTTTCTTATTTTTCTAGTTTGTCTTTCCCATATCTTTCTCCCCCCCTCTTCCCAATTGAGCCAGAGGGTTGAAATTTGGTATGTGTATTAAATAGGGGTACTATATACGTTTTTTTGGAAGATTTTAGCATTTCAATCCCAATAGCTACCTGTATATTCTGACTATTGATCATCGCAGAGCGCTTCTTTTTTTTATTCCATTGGTGGAACAATTCACGTATCTCCTTTACTTTACAGAAATCAGATTCAAGAAACAAAGCAATACGATGTTTTCTATCATTTTTTTTTTTTTGGATTTCGGTTCAGCTAGTATATCATTTTGTCCCCCTCCCTTCTTACTTCTGCCAACCCTAGAATGTCGAACTTTACTTTTGTATTAATCAATGATTCCTCTAATTCCAAGTACCTATCTTCTCCAACTAACGATCTTACATTAAGACATGCTACCTTTAGTTTATCTTTACCTTTTACACTGGGGGAGGGGCGATTTTGTTTCAACTGATAGTAATTTTGAGAGTGATAATACTTGCCCTAGGTGACCAGCCGATGCTGGGCAAGAGAAGTATATCATAATTTTAGTTTTTGACAACCTCTAACCATACACACTGACTGCATCATATTATCTAGTTTTAGTTTCACTATGCTGGTAGTTTTGATTCAATTTTTTTTTTTTTAAATTGCAAAACCAACCGAGTAAATATAATATACAAATTTATACACCAACGCCTAACTACATAGTTTTGTTCTGTTTTTTTGAAAACAAACCACCCACACAGCGACCACACATCTTTGCTGCATCGCTTCGTGGTAGGACGTAAAAAATTAATCGATTAAAAAATAAAAACACGTTCGATAAGAAAGCACCGAACGAAACCGCAAAAAGCGGACGGTAAATAATAACACTTCACGACAGATGGGTTGTTGATAAAACAACACGAAATTTTCAGCAGCCAATACGAAAGCCAGCAAACGAAGTACAACAAACAAGAACGTAAACGAGCGCCGGGTAGAAGGTATTTTTGTAAAAATACGGCCGCCGTCGTCGTCGTGAGGTCGTCGAATCAAGCTTTTGAACGTTATGAACGCCAACCACCAAGGTATCGAAATAAACTTTGTACGAAGGAATGTTCGGGCATTAAATCGGAAAACGATTCCAATTTAATGAAGTGGCAAAACGATTAGATAGCGGTGTAGCATCGCCCTGCTGTAAAACAGAAGGGCGCGAGCGTTAAAACGCTTCGTTCCTCGTCAGCCTCGCCAGCCTCGCCAGCCTCGTCGTGCCACGCCGCAACCTAACGTTGGGAACTTGCGAAGAAAGAAAAACTTGTCACGTAACCGCACAGCCATGTAGATTGGCGAATGGGGATGTTGAAAGTGGCGATGACGACGACGACGACGACGACGACGACGACAACTACGACGGCGCGTTAGTGGAAAATATGTGTAATAATGACCGGAATTAGGGATGAGCTGGCTGACTGCGGTGAGAAGGAAAAAGAGACAGATAGCACGAGTTTTTCGCCCAAAGAATCTGCAGTACTGTATCGGTGGTTGTACTTAGTTGTACGTACTCGTACGACAAACGTACGTACCTTACGTATGTGTTGTACTTTGGCGCGTATATTGACGTACGTAAGTACACAGAGGTACGTATGGTGTACGTGTGTATTATAAAGCACCCTCTAAAAATCATATCCCAACGAAAGGGATGAGATATCACATGTACACACCCTCTCTCTCAGCCAGCATAGCTGCCTTACTCCGCATCGCAGTAATATCTGGGGATGATGACGAACAAGAGCGACGCAAATTTTTCACCCCTTCGGCCCATATTATCATGTAATATCAACTCGCGCCATCTGTCACCAAACCACTATATTCTCACACCTTACGACGAGGCGCCGCGCCGCTATTCCGCCATCTCGCTAACAATAAACTTTCAACAGGGTAATATTTTAACAAGCACGGCAATCGTCATGCTCGTCGTTTATACGCCACCGCCTTTCAAAACCACCACAAACACACGTACCAATTTTATAATACACACTTGCACCAACGCCTGTATTGTAGGTGAACATAGCTAGGTGTAGGAAGGTAGATAGATAGGTACTAGTATGATACGTAGGTAGGTAGATAGGTAGGTAGGTAGGTAGGTAGGTAGGTACATATACGTATAATTTTGCTTCCTGTAATACCCTCCATATTCGTAAATGTAAACCTAAGCTATGCAGTAGATATAACAAATATAATATACGTAGCTACATCGCATAATACACGTTACCATTTACCACCATCCAACCAACCACGTCTACCTCGCTAGGAGCTACCTATACCTCTATATACCTACCATATTAAGTGTACACTGTGCAGTATAACGAATAGAAACTCGCTCACTGTTCATCGTTTTTACGAGTATGAAGCACCCATATTAACATCATCACCACCACTTACTTCACAGCTATTCCGACAAAATAAATATATTTTTCTTTTAGCGGATATGGGTACACGTTTTTACGTAGAACGGTAGCTAGCTAGCTACGTGTACAAACTTACAAAGGTACTACACATGAACTTGGTAGGTAACTGTTTACAGTCACGCGAGATAAATGGACTCGGTATATGGGCTGTGATAATGATACCAACCAAGATAGCTAACTCAGCTTGAACGAAATGAAGTAAAAACGCACAAACGTTTGGTCGCTCAAGAATTTAACAAAATGGAGTCGTGTCTGGCGACGAGTTCGCCAATTTTTCTTCGTATCGCCTATTTCAATCGAGCCTTTATTTTTACACGATACGATGTTATTGTTTCCTGATTTCACACATTATAGTGACAGGAAATTTTTTTACAAAATTTTAAAAAATTGAAAAATTCAATACACGTACGACGGATGGATATTCTTTGACAAAAATTTAATTACACCGCCTCACTAATATCCTCGCGAATGGCTTATTATTGGATTTTTAAGACGTTTCGCAGGCTCTAGCAACAGTTTTTTATTTCTTTTATGATTTTTGAAATTCATCAGAACCATAGGCGGATCTAGAGGCGGGCCTGAGTGGGCCTGGCCCGCTTAAAAATTTCTTTGGCCCGACCAATTTTTTTGATACGATTTGAAAAAAAAAAATTCAAAATCGTACTATCAATGAGAATTATTAAAAGTTACTTGAGAAGTACGATGACGGACGAGCGTTTGAGCAATTTAAGTGTACTTTATAT
>FIZR01004922.1:0-10570 GCA_900060175.1 Ferrisia virgata
GGATGGTCGCGATATCAGGGACCTCCCAGGAATTTTACCATCACGGAGCCTACAAACAACTACAACCTGCTTTTTGGGAGTTCCGACTTTTCAATCTCATTTCATTCCCTAACAACTTCCAAAAAAGTAGTTTCATAATGGGTTTTGCTGTTTTTAGGCTGATTTTCTATATCATAAGTACTGCCAATGAAAACGAAGCTATCACAGTCTGGGCTATCAAAGGAATCAGTTCTGAGGTTCGGGTATTTTTTAAAGGGATTTTCACTGCGTGGCCAATCTTTATTTTTGTAAGCGTTATCATAGAGGATGGAAATACTCGATTTTTTTTTAATACAGAGGGTCACCTATATACTGCGATTTGCTAAGAATGGACATTAAAAACCAACTTTCCACCGCGAAAAATCGCATCAAATTGAAAACTGGACATTCCAGCAAATTTTTTCTCAACTTGACAGACCATGTTTTAACAAAAACACTCGCATAGTAGGACTTTCTCGCTGATATTTTAAATTTTTTTATCGCTAAAAATGGCTCAGCATCACGGAATATGACAGAACAAATGCCCGATAAATTGCGGAAACTTATTCCTGCAACAACTAGAGTTCTGAAAAATGGTTTGCGCTCTATTCATTGTTTCTCCTCATTCCATGACCATAGAAAAAGTCATATCGCATTTTAAGCAGTTCAAATCAATACATCAGTCATCAACATCCGACAGTACATTCAACTCAAAGATGTCAATCGCACTGAATGGTACTACTTATTACAATCCCAAACCAACAGTAGCAGAATTTGAAAAAAAAAAAGGATGACGATACAGAGAACCAAATTTAGACACCTATACGCAAAGAGATTTTGTCTGGAAATTTTTTTGTAAAAGTGACAGTCTATAATTTTTGTTATGTATTTTTAAAAATATAAAATTAAACTGTACCAGTATTCTTTTCAAAAAAAATTCTATTGTATTTCTTCAAAAAAGTTGCACGATATTTTGATCGAAAAAATTGAATGTTCGTTCTTTCGACTGAATAGGTAGTTACTGCTTGGCCAAGTATTAACAACAACGTGGCCATTTGACCACTTTTTCATCAATTAAAAAAACCCACCGTAGATCATAGAGGCCATTTTTAGCCATATCAAATATTTATTCCTTTAAATTTGAACAATAGGCTTAGTTAAGTAGCGTTTTTTTTTTGAGTCGGGGCAACCTTGGATCAAAAATCTTTTAAGGCCAATTTTGCAGGAGGAGAAGCTGAGAGGCTAAAATGGCAAAAATGGCTCGTTTTTAAGTCAATTGATACAGGATCTCAAGTTGCACAACATATCCAAAAATCAATAATGATACATTTAGGTTTTTAGGAGGGGAGATATGGGGTTTTTCCATTTTTTGATTTTGAAAAAAGGCTGTTCCGCCCATATTTCCCTTCCAAATTAAATTAGAGATTTGAAATTTGGCTTGAATTTCTAATGAAGGCTGTAGATGTATCATTTGGGGGATTAGACTATTCAGTTCCATTGCACCTCCTCACAGTCCTGAAAATGTAATTTTTTGTATTGGATTTTCTTATTTTTCATATTTGTGACACGCCTAACTCCCTTTCAAATTAAGCTAGGAAGTTGAAATTTGGTATATATATTTAGCATTAGTCTTAGATGTGTCTTTTGTGTGTATCAACTTTTCAGTCCCATTGCAACCCTCCTCTCCCCCCAGACCTAATAATGTATTTTTTTGGATGATTTTCCTTATTTTTCAAGTTTGTGGCACGCATAACTCCTCTCCAAATTGAGCTAGAAGGTTGAAATTTGGTATGTAGACTCAGTGAAGATTACAGATGTGCCTTTTGCCGGTTTCAGCTATTCACTTTAATATCCGCCTGTACCTACACTTGTGTTAAAGAAAAAACATCATAGAGCTCCCTTGTTTTTATTCCATCAATGAACAATTCGCACATTTTCTTTGCTTTAGCAGAGTTCAGCTCAATAAAACCTTTATTTGCACATATCTTCTGTTAAAATTGAGTTACAGAGTTGAAATTAGGCATGCAGCTTTATTAGAAGTCCTATTGTGCCTTTGGGAAGTTTCAACGTCCTATTTATCACCAAATTAATATCCTGTCCCTCCACTTATACCACTAATTTTGAAAAAAGCGAATTTTTTGTATTAACAATTTTGTATTAAATGCAATTCGAAACAAAGTGAAGCGGAGCTTGATATATATAGATTGTAAAACGAAAAATGTCTTTCATATAATTTTAAAATATTCAATATGACGTGCCTAGTTGAAAAGACGGAATATAATAAGAAGCAGAAATTCATCAAGACAGCCTCATAGTCCCGTAAAACGTTACTCTTATTTGAATTAAGCTTACTTATAATTTAATATTCGATTACATTTAGTCGATATGCTCGATAAACCAGTACAATTTAAAGCTGATGATGCAAAGCAGACGAATTTCTCGAGTTATTTTATGCGTTTTTGGTTGATAGTTTGAGCCATATCGCGTCCAATTGAATTCTCAAAAATAGAAATATTTTCCAACTTGTCTATCTTTTTATATTTTCACACTTTTTTTCTTTCGTGCCGGCCGACGAGACACGACGTTTTCAAATGAAAATATAAAAGTGAGAGAATCTATCATAAAAGCTCATACCGAAAATTTACGCTCGCTGTAGTTTTTATTTCACTCTCTATTGTTCTCGTATATACTATTTAATAATGGCTGCGTATAAATTTTTCACATTGCGGTTCCTACATATACCTAACGTATACTATAATAGATCATTTTTGCGAATCGAACAATAATAGAAAAAAAAAAAAAACCTTTTATAAACACCCCCTTTATTATTACGTGGTAATACACTCGCGCCTTATAGTTAATTAAACTGTATGTTCAATGTGCTTTTGTACGTAGCTGTAGGTAGGTACGTATACGTAACGTATAGGTCTATGTACGATACCTAACTACCTATATTGTACGTGTAATAGTCGATAACAAAGCATCGTGTTCCAAGCTGTGTAATATTTTCGCGAATTAATGAATCGTACATAAATTTCCTTTATATTTTATTTTTGCCACTTATTCGGATAGAGTTTTGTACTAGGCTTCGGTTAAAATGGCGATTTCCAGTCGATATTCGGATAATTCGTTATCTTTATTACCTCGTTATCGCGAAAGAAAAAAAAAGTTCCATTGCGATGTAATGAATTTTTAAAACCGTTCAAAACACTTTTTTCCCGCTACTTCTGTATACTATCGAATCGAAGAATTATTTAATTCGTTTACGTGTAAACGAGCTAAGCTACCTATAAAGTTATTTAAAAAAAAAAAAAAAAAATACCCACTATCGATTACTTTCTACTTTTCACTTCAGTTCTGATCTAGATGTAAATTGCAAAATTGGCATCCATCCAGTAAGACTGTACTTTAATATAAACTGAACAAATGCCAATACTAATTAAAGTATAATCTCGGTAACCAAATGAAATTACTGGTAGGGAAAAAAAAGTGAAAAAAAAAAAAAGAAAAAAGGGAGAAAAAGCGTGACAAGCAAAAAATGAACCTAGTCTACTCGCGTTAATCACGCCAATTACGACCTTTTATGCGGCGTTGACAAAATGAAAGAAAAAAAAAAAAGTTCTGAAATCTAGTTGCCTGATTTTAGCCAACGATGGCATATTTTTGAGCCAAAATGAAACGTTTGAATGAATTTAAAAAGTTGTACGATCGCGATATCAGACCAGGACGAGAGTTTGATTATGTGATTGTAAAAGTCGATGACACGTTTTAGTGTCGCCAAAGTGTTGCGTACCCTTTCAAAAAAAAAAAAGATAGTCTAGCGTTATCTAATGTTTGTAGTAGTATATGAAGAAAGTGACGATGCAGGAAAAATGTGCGGTGCCTTTAATGGGTCATGATGCAAGCAACCAACATCGTATCTTTATGGGCCTAATTAATGTTTTGTAACAGTTTCTTCCGTGGAGATTTTTAGAATTAGTTTAAAAAATCTGCACTTGTCTCAAATTAATGGCATGCGTTTCGAGAAAGTAACAAAAGAAGATGATTTAAATATCGACTTTATCGTTTAGGTATATGCGGTATTTATAGCTCGATGCGAAATAAACCGTTTCGATATTTACCTCTACGAAAGAATTAGAACGTTTTTCGAATCAGGCCGAATGTGTATCTTTTGAATTATTCAAGAGGATCGTCTATGTTTGAGTTAGACCACCCCTCCACTACCTCTATATTATATTCTCATCCGCGGATATAATGATATCGTTTTTTACCCCTTCGCAGTTAAGCAAATAGTCGAGTAACCCGATCGTTATTCCAAGAAAAATTTTTTACTCACGAGTACTTTACTTACTTTGTGCGAATTATTTGCATTGTACAAACGAGTTTGACCTAGAGTATTTTGGTAAAGAGTAGATTGCCCCCCCCCCCCATGAAGAGAGAGTGAAAACCATACAAGGGGATAGAGCATCGTTAGAGCAGTTAAGAGCATTCTTTCCCGATGTTAGAGCAGCCTTCAATGCACTTTTTTTTCTAAAAAGCCTCAGAGGCTGTAGAAACAACACCCACCACAATTGAGGGTTGGGGGTGAAAACCATGCAAGAAGATAGAGCATCGTTAGGGCAGTTAGAATTATGCATTACCAACGTTACAGCAGCCTTCTTCCACCCTTTTTTTAGAAAACCCTTTGGGGGCTATAGAAATGAGAGCCCCCTCAATTAAATTACGAGGTGAAAACTATACAAGACGATAGAGTATCATTAGAACAGTTAAGAGCAAACATTTCCGACGTTAGAGCAGCTCCCATCCTTCTCTTCCTCTTTTTAAAAAAAATTTGGAGGAGGCTGTGGAAACGATAGCTCCCTAATTCGGGATAGAACATCGTTAGATCGCAGCTACTTTGGATGTTACAGCAATCCCCTCCCCTCAATATTTAAAAAAAGTCTCGCAAGGGTGTGGAATATTACATGAAGTGTACAAACCAATTTTTAAACACACCTTCAGTACCACGCACTCATTTTAAAAGTGTTTAAATAGGTGGTATTTGAGCGATAGTTTTCATGTAGGTACTCATTCAATGAGCTCAATTTTGTCAGCCCCCCTCCATTTGTACGGCAAAGGAGGTAGAATCTGCCCTCGAAAGCTTTCCGGACAACTGTGAGGCCAAAAGGTGAACCCAATCGAAAAAAAATTTCGATTAATATTTTAGACTCCCATCGTGACTGTTTTCAGAGATATGGGCAAAAATGTGTTTTTCAGTTAAATCATTTTTTATCGTTGTACAATGAAGGTATTAAACTGAAATTTTTGATGATGAATGATGGAAAAATTGATTTATCATATTTTTGAGAATTTATTGCTGTTTACCATTGAGTTGGATCCTTTTCTGAGGCATTAATAATTCAAAAATCAACTTTATAAAATTTTGAGAACTTTTCGTACCCTACTTAGAAATTGCACACATTTTCGATTAGGCGTAACTACACAGACAAATTCCACTTGAACAAGCTAAGTTCATGCCAAGAAGAGGCACAAGGGAACAGATAAGCATAATCATTGAAAAGCGCAGGGAGTTCAACATATCTGTAGTGATGTGTTTCATAGATTATGCCAAAGCTTTTGACTGCGTGAACTGGAAGAAGCTCTTCAAAGTTTTAAGAGAGATGGGAGTCCCTGCTCATATAGTAGATTTGGTGGAGTCTCTACATAAGTTCAGTTCTATGGTAGTGAGAGTTGATGGTGAAGAATCTGAAATTTTTCAAGCGGAACAGGGAGTGCGTCAAGGATGCATATTATCTCCACAGTTATTCAACATCTATGGTGAGCACATAATTTACGAGGCTTTAGAACATTGGAATGGTGGTTTTTCTATCAGAGGAAGAAGAATCTCCAATCTGAAATAGGCAGATGACACCACCTTAATTGATTTGGATCAAGAGAAATGGAAGAGTTCATCAACCAGGTGAAGATAGCCATCGAAAAATTTGGTCTTCGTATTAATGTATCGAAAATGAAAGTCATGGTGGTGGATCAGGCCAAGTGTCTTCCAGTTTCTACGGCTCTGAGCAAGTATGAAATAGTGAACGCTTTCGTACATTTAGGCTCCATCATCGAAGTAGATGAAGGCTCGTTGGCAGAATATGGCGCCGAATTGCTCTGAGCAAATCAGCTATGACCAGACTGCGTAATGTCTCATGTAATCATAAGATCTCCAGAAAGACAAGGAACAAACTTATACAGTCACTTGTTTCCTTGGTTTCCCTATATGGTGTGGAAACATGGACACTGAAGGCAGATGATATAAGAAGAATCGATGCCTTTGAGATGTGGGTCTGGCAAACGATGCTGAGGATACCCTGAACAGTGCGACGAACCAGCATTTCGATCGTCAATGAAACAGAAGCCAGCCAGGTTAAATATTTTATGCGAGAGACGCATTCTTTAGGGTATTTCGGTCATGTGACCAGGAGAGAAGTCGGGAATCTCGAAAAAGACATTCTGCTTGGTAAGGCCTCTAGGAAAAGAAGGAGAGGAAGATTCCCAACCAGGTGGTCTGACACCATCAAAGCGCCAACGGGCACAGGATCGTGATACACGGCGCCCTCTCTTGGCTGCAATATGGTCGTAAGCGACTGAGGCCTACTGATGATGATGATGATGATGATGATGATGATGAGTCCTATTCAGGTCTGGAGAGATCTGTCAATAAATTGAACCATTTTTTCAATGGGATTTAAATAATTCTATCAATTTAATTCAGCTCAATAAGGGATAACTGTGTTCTTTAAATTTTCGAGTGTCATTGTTTTCTACTGTTTCTACCTTTGAAGGGGGGGGGGTCTTCTTTTTTTAAATCAATTGAATAATTCTAGTTTTTTCGACCAGTGCATCTCCCTCCCTTTTAAATCACCTTCTGCAAACGGTTATCAAATTACACCTTTTCAAAATATTCTTGATAAACTTAAATTGAAAATAATTTTCTTCAAGTATCGTCGAAGTTGCTCTTACGCACAGACAAAAAAAACACCCAGATTATAGCGTAGCTCTATTGTCGACGCAAAATTCGAAAACAAAAAATTGTCCCAACTATTTCAGTACGTCACTTGTGTTTAATATTTTTCACATCGCAATATGACGCTTTGTTAGAATATACAGAGACTCGTTTAAGATGCATCCCTTCAACTGTTTTATAAATCTCGAAATTTTAATTAAAATTTTAAATAACCGACCGTATAATCCATCATGTCCTCGGCAACATTTACATTACTGAATTCAACTTCAAAAGTATCAATTCTTTTTTTGTAACTTTATCGTCGCGTAAATTTTCTAGTGCTTGTTTTGTAAGCATTTCATTGAATAATGCTAATTTCTCGGACATAGTGTTTCACAAGACATACCAATATCTAATATAGTCATTTACAATAATGTAGCTATGATGTAGGGGGTAGGTTTGAACTCTTTGAGGCTAGAAAACTTGAAAATTTTTTGCATCTATGCTAATTTTTAGCCAGATTTTCTGGTATGAAAACGAGGATATTACAGCTTATCGGCCTACCAACCCACGGCAGATGAAGGGGAAAGAATATCAACAAAATCTATTTTTGGGATCCTAGAAGACCATTTTTTGACTATGTCAGATATTTATTTATATTTTATTTTATTTTTCCGAAATTAAAAAATAATTTGCTCAGCTTGATACCAATCAAAATCAATAAAATTTAAGGAATAGGCTTCGAACGGTTGACCATTTGATATCCTGAAGTGGGGATAACCTCGGATCAAAATTCAGTTGGGCCTACATTCAGGGCTCGAACTAAATGTACATACCAAATTTCAACTTCTTAGCTCAATTTGCTGGAGAGATAAGGGAGGAATAGCCCTTTTTCAAGACGGAAATCCCCAATATCTCCCCTCTTAATTGACTTAATAAGTTGATTTTTGGATATGTTATATAACTTTTGATTCTCTTACAGTTGACTTAAAAAGGGGCAATTTTTGCATTTTTGACTCCTCAGCACTCCTTCCTCCAAATTGGGGCCTTTCTGAATTTTGACCCAAGTTCATCCACATTCATTGTATCTAGGCATGATAAGATAAGATATAGATTTACAGCACCGAAGTGCGCATGCGTCAGGTTACATTACCTGCTGCACATGCATGTGTATTAGATATTCATATTATGTTATTCATTCCTGTTTTACATCTTTAGCTGTATACTTAACGTATTTGTTATAATATATTTTCTATTTCGGCCAATTGACCCCATGTGCTTTCTCCCCCCTCCTGGGGGTTTGTATTTTCTCTCGTGTAATCATTGCCCTGATGGGTAGATAGAAAGTATCTTCAAGGTATGTGATTTGGTTTTCCCTTGGATGTAGGTCCAGTTAGTCAGGTACAGGTTTTACTTATAAATTAAGTTTCATTCTTTATTGAAGTCAGGTGTGGGGTGGAGGGAGATTCGGGCATCTTTTAGGCTGAGCTATTCCGGAGTATAGGTGCTAAATTTAAGGCTATTTGGCGAAGCCAGAGTCAAGGAGTTCAAAACGACTTTCTGACACTACATCATATATATCTAATCCACCGCCAAACTGAGCCAATTGACCAAATTGAAATGGTTTTGGTCTGTATCAATCAGAGTAAATAATTTTAATGTTCGAAAAAAAAATATATATATCTGGCATGGCTAAAAATCGTCTTAATCGTCTTCTAGGACCCCAAAACAAATTTTGTGATCTCCCCATCCCGTTCATGTGTTGATAGACTGTGATGGCCTGGTTTTCATTGACAATAGAACATAGAAAATCAGGCTGAAAAAGGTTTAGTACAGGTCCTATATGTGCCCGTTGATGGAGTGTACTTTCTAGGCCAATTACACCCCCTCCCCCAACCACCCTTACCTTATGAAAATTAGGCCAAAAAACCCTTAAAACAACTAAAAATGCTTTTTTAAAATCCATGTTTCAAAATTTCTTAGTTTATTTTTGTAAATTCAGTCCCCTCTACCCAATAGCGCCTAGAAAAGTGAAAACTTCTCCTCTGAGTTTTTCCTGACTATGCCACTGGTCGCTTATGATGTATTTTAATTTTTTTTTACTGAATAAATGATCATTTCATACATTATTAATTCTGTGAAGAGAATCATCGCTTTCTGTATTTCCAATAAAATTTTGAGCACTGTACGTATAATAAATAACCCCAGAAACCAAACTAAACCAGTTACACAACAACACCGGACTACTGTGGGAGGAGGGCGGGGGGTTAAAATTAAAAAAAACAGCACAGGTAAAAAGAGGGCGGAAATTTTAATGATGAAGGGCAGGAAAATAGTTATTTTGACGTATTTCCGAGCACAAATTTCCAAATTTGACTTTACATCATCGTCTCTAAATCACACCCCCTCCGCTTTTATGCCACTTAACTGAATATTCTAGCGCAGTTGTGAATTTTGCTTAAAAGAAGCACTGCATTTCGTAAACTTGATCAATTTGCTTCGAATTTTAGATAATTTTTGCTCTATGCATAGGCAGTGATAAGCCAAAATGAGGAGGGGAGGGGGTTAAACTCTCTATCTTCATTTCTGAAAAAAAAAAAGAGGAAAGAGGTCACTGTCATGGTACGAATCAAACGAAAGCAAAAATTTTGCGAAATCGGCCATTTTTTAGTCCAAAAAAGGACATTTTACTGTTTTTAGTCGCACAAATTATCCCTTATCGAATGTTCATGGAAACCTGTAGGAGGGTCAGCTTAACCTTTGAGTAGGCTTAGGCCTTCATTCGCCCTCTCCTTATCTATCTCTATTTCGCTGTGAGAATTAAACTACATTAGATCAAGTTTCCAAATAATGTTCCTCATTACAACTAATTTAATTTACCCAAGTTTTTCTGATTTGTAAGTTTCTCGATTTCCCTTTATGAAAAAAATGAAGATTTATATGTGATATGCCTCTCCTAAACTGGCTCTTCAGATATTTTTACATAAATATTATACCCTTAAAAATTATGTTTTTTCAAATTTAACTTTCATTTATATGTAATTTGGTAACTTTGAAATGTTGTCCACTTATTATTTCACATTTGTACCATGCCTTAAGGTTATTTAAAAATTTTATAAAGTTGACTTACGTTATCTTTCAACGTAGAAAGAAAAAAAAAAAAAAAAAAAAGGAAATCAAGAGAGAGAAGGAAACGAGCCAGACAAAATACCTTATTCGGAATGTAATATATACGAATAAAACAAAGCTCACGTGAAACAAGAGCTTGTGAAAATGTACAATGTTGGTAGGTAACAAAATAGAAGGTAAAATGGTAGCTTTAAGCATCTAATTGCGAAGTCCGTGAGGATTGTGTATATGTTTTTCGACAAAAAAAAAATAAAAAAAAAAAGTACAGATCTGGACAAGGATGAGGAAAGGGTTAGGGAAGTTTTACCGTTCATATACACCCAAACGTTGCTTTTTTTTTCTCGTGTGTAGTTCGTTATTATAGTATAATTATAAGGTGGATAATTAAACGGTAGTATTATGAAAGTTTTTTTCTTTTTTTTTTTTTTTTTTTTT
>FIZR01004927.1:0-12866 GCA_900060175.1 Ferrisia virgata
TTTCAGCCCCATTTCACCCCCCCAACCCCCCCCCCCCCCATATGTAGTTTTTTTTATCGTTTTTTCTCATTTTTTGAGTTTGTTCCTCGCATAACTCCCCTCCAATTTGAAATAGGAACTTGAAATTAAGTATGTATATTTAGTAGCGGCCTTAGAGGTGCCTTTTGGAGGTCTCGATTTTTCAAACCCATTTCAACCTTACACAGCTTCTATAACGTAGTTTTGCGATCGTTTTTTCTTATTTTTGAGTTTATTCCTCACATAACTCCCCTCGAAATTGAGCTAGTTCTACCTTTTGGGGGTTTCTACTTTTTAGCTCAGTTGAACCCTTTCTACCCGCAATGTTTTTTTTCAATTCTCATTTTTGTAATATGTCAGGAAAATCAGGCTGAAGAAGTATTGCGAAGCGATGCTTTTTTTTCGTTTAATAATGGTTTTCATGTAAATATTATTTACCCTATGATTATACGTGTACGCTTGTCAAGTACACTGCATAAAAGCCTAAAAATAATGTAAACAGATAAGCATAAATGAACGTGTCTCTTGGCCAACCTAGGCCCCCTTTGAATCACTTTAAATGAGACAATCTCTCATACAATTGCTTTCGCACACCTTACATAAGACATCTTTCTTTCAAGAACTTCATTATTTACGTGGAATTGCTTTTTCGAGTAATGAAAGAAAATTATAAATTAATAAAGAGTCGAAGAAGTACATCCCAAAGGGTCTGTTCATTTTCAAAGACACTTGAAGTTCCTTTTCTAATTTTTTCTCACTTTCGAGACACTTACAACGTTTTTTCGTATACATTGGAAGGCCATCCGAACAACGCAATACTTTACCATACTATACAGGTCAACAAATCCGGCAACCAAGATCTTCACTGCGGAGTACAATTCGGATGCTATACGATTTTGGTACACGAACGAAATAAAAAAGAAAAAGAAAAAAAATGTTACCATAAATCAACATAATACTACACAGAGCATAGCCCAGCCGTATTAATAACATTTATAAGACATCTCACAATGTAACTGATTCCCACAGTGGCATACCCTGCACTCTGGTTCTCTCACTCTCTATCCTTCACCGTATATCCCTTGTACGTACAATAATTCGATCCTAATAATGTAAATAAGGTCGATTCGGATCTTTTGAAGACTACACCGGCACCGGTCGTGCTATCCATCAATGTCTAATTTCGTATTTAAAAATTAAATCGTCGCTGGTTGCTGCTGCTGATTTGAATTCTACACACACACACACACACACAAACACACTCTCATACCAAAGTATACAAGATAGAAAGCTGAGGAAGCGCGGGGATCGCTTGTTGCCTCTTCTGGTCTCGGTCCAGAATCAAATAAATGAACGTAATTTCTCACTGCCAATTAAAATAAAGATGAAAAAGGCGTTCTACGATTTATACGACGACCACCACCACTACCTTTACTATTATGGCCATCTCGTCGATTGGACCGAGTCGATTAACGTCCATCGTGTATTAATCGCAACGTATATATGTAAGTATACGTAATGTGTGTATTTGTGTAGTCGTAGGTTCATGTAGATAAGTTCACCAGAAGACGAAGTTGATAGCTTTACTGCTGCGCAGATGTTTTTCTACATATGATTCAACGACAAGGCAAAGAAAAAAATTTTGATTGAAACCTGTCCAAATATCAAATCAGCTATACGAACACAAACCTGTTTTTTTTTTTTTTTTTTGTAGAACCAACCACATAGAAAACGACGAAGATGACAACGACGTTTCGTTTCTTTTCCACGTATCAGATTTTCTTTACGTTTCTGCATTAGCCTAATCCTAATACCGTTTGATAATAAGTTGCAGAGAGGTGTTGAACTGTCTTCGAATCGGAATGCCTGGCAGTATACGTATTATACAATATTATAGCCCATAGGTGTGTCAAATGTCAGCAAGCTGGTTTCTATGGGCACCACGAATTGGCAACAGCTTTCTTTCCGCAGTGACAACCGAATTTAAATTTAAAGCTTATTCGAACTTGTTACATTTGTGACAAAGATGGGGAATATGCTCTGACAAATACCTACAGCTAGATGTAGGTAAACGCAGACAGTCGCCAGTCGCCATATCTGTATATGCAAATTTTTCAGCAATTTTTTCCACTAATCGCCACCGCGTAAAAATTACGTACTTTTAATATCCAATTAGTATACCAACAAATACTCGCTAATGAACTGCTTTCATCATCCATAATACATACCTATGTCTGCCTACCTTAATACACGCTGTGGATACTACGTGTAAGTACTTAGCTTCGTCCTAGGTACATATAATTTTCTGAGTAAAACGTGCTCATCAGCGATTTAACACACATGCCAACGTTTATTCGCAACAATAAATGACGATTAATTAAACCCTCGTTCGTTGGCTCGCACATCGGAGAATTTTTACGCTATTTTCACCCCGTAATTGGACGCTGTTTCATCGTCTAATTACTAATAATTTTTTTTTCCCATTTTACGCGCCAACGAGGCGAAATATCGTCGTTATTTTTTATTCATATACGTCGGTCGTAGGTATCTATTCGTACAGATAGTTAGACCGAGGAGTAGGTATGCGATGGGTATTCAAGCGTTTGTGGTTAGGCTGATACGATAAAGACGAACGTTTTGTAAAACCATAATGACGTCCGGTTACCTTCTCGGTTGGAACGATTGGTCTGTGCATTGTATTTCGATAGTGTGTCGATAGTTTTGACGCAGACTTTATGTAGAAGCGAGATGGGAAAAAAAACTGAGTGTAATGTTTGTCGAGAGCTTTATAAAATAAAAATTTGTCAAGTATTACAAGCAACAAAGTAGTTGAATTTTTGTATAAAAATTTTGTAAAGCACAAATTTGTTGGGATAAATTTTGTAAACGACAAATTTATTGTGACAAAGTTTGTAAAGCACAAATTGGTTGTGACAAAGTTTGTAAAGCACAAATTTGTTGTGACAAAGTTTGTAAAGCACAAATTTGTTGTGACAAAGTTCGTAAAGCACAAATTTGTTGTGACAAAGTTTTTAAAGCACAAATTTGTTGCGATAAATTTTGTAAAAGCACAAATTTGCGACAGATTTTGTTAAAAGGACAATTTTGCAGTAAATTTCTTTACTCACAAATTCACAACAAATTTTGAAAAAGAAAAACTTGAAAAATTTTGCCAGAAAATCACAAATTTGTTGCAACAAATTTTGTGAAACACAAATATGTTGAAAGAAATTTCATAAAGCACAAATTTGTTGCGATCAATTTTCTAAAGCACAAACTTGTTGCAACAAATGTTGTAAAACACAAATTTGCTGTGCTGTGATAACTTTTGTGATACACAAATTTGTAGGGACAAATTTTGTGAACACAAATATGTTGAGACAAATTTTGTAAAGCACAAATTTGTTGAGATAAATTTTGTAAACGAAAAATTTGTTGTGACAAAGTTTGTAAAGAACAAATTTGTTACGATAAATTGTTTAAAACACAAATTTGTTGTGACAAATTTTGTAAAACAGACATATGTTGAGACAAAATCTGTAAAGCACAAATTTGTTGCAATAAATTTTGTAAAACATGTTGAGACAAAATTTGTAAAGCACAAATTTGTTGCAATAAAATTTGTAAAACATGTTGAGACAAAATTTGTAAAGCTTAAATTTGTTGCAATCAATTTTGCAAAGCTCAAAATTGTTACAATAAATTTTGTAAAACACAAATTTGTTGTGACAAATTTTATAAAGCACTAATTTGTTGCGGCAAACAGCTTCAACATAATTTCGTGGTGATAAATTTCAAAAAACACAAATTTGTGATAAATTTTGTAAAAAAAAATTTGTAACGAATTTTTCGAGAGAAGCGCAACATTGTTGTGACAGATTTTGCAAAAAAAGCACAATATTGTTATGACAAATTTTGTAAGAAAATCACAAATTTGTGGTAAAAAATTCAGGGAATGGCAAATTGGTGACACATTTTGTAAAACAAATTGTACTAGAAAAACAGCTCCATCAAAAAATTCATGGAGGGAAAAATGTATATGACAAATTTTTCAACACAAAATTCCTCCCAGCACGATTACGATGGGAAATATGCGTGGAACAAAATTGAATAATAACTTTGTTATACACAAATTTGTTATTGATACCACACAACACAAATTGGTCAGACTTTACCAATCACAAAATTTGTTATGTTCTTCGGTACACAAATTTGTCGGATTTTACAAAACACAAACTTGATACTGATTTTAAAAACACAAATTGATTACAAAAATTTTACAATGTACAAACTCATCGAAAATCTAGTTTTGGAGCAATGTCAAATTTGTTAAACAAAAAACCAGTACACAAATTTTAAGAAACACAAATTTGTTAAAATTCTATAAAATTCAAACTTGTCAACTTTTTCCAAACGTAGAACAATTTCTGTGTCGAGTTAAATTTACTCAACCTCAAACCTTTTCACTGATCTCGTAAAACTCAAATTTGTTAAAATTCAACAAAACTGGAATTTGTTGATGTTCAACAAAGCACAAAATTGTAGATATTTTGTATGTTAAAAATCTAACAAATCTTTCAAAATAAGAATCAATCTTTCATTTCATACGGCACGAATCATATATGCCACAAATTTGTCATCAATTGTACAAATCACAAATTTATCTTTAATTTTATGATTATCTCATTTGTTACATTTTTGTAACCTAAGAACTTTACTTTAAAACAAATTGGTCAAATTTTACATAACACAAATTTGTGTCAAACTTGAATGACACAAAATTGGGACAAATTTTGAGGGGAAATGCGAATCACTGATACATTACAAGTCAAAAAATCAATTTAGAAGAGCTTGTCTCAACCTATTCACCTCAAAGTTTAAAAATCGACATCTTTCAATCCTAAGAAAAACAGAGCAACAACAATAACAACCTAACATTCAAAGCAATATGCTTATCGAGTAAAAACCAACTTAAGTGATGAATTTACGATCAATTCTCACTAACTTTGTACCTTATTTAAAAACTTCAATAATTGATTGTCGATAATGTTGTAAACTTTACAAAGGCAGATTGATTTACTATTTTGATGAAATACTCGATAAAAATGGTTAAAATTTCTGACATTGGCCTCGTTCAAGATTTTCCGTCACGTTTGCAGTGAATTCACCACAGCCACACTAAAACTAATACGCCGGTAAATCTAAACCACAAAATAGACCGCACCTCAAACAGTAGCACCGTGATGCGATTTTCCACTCCATTTAATCCGATGGTGATGGCGCATCATTGCCCATCCATCATCGCGTTACACACACGACACAGCTCCCTACCTTAACCTTAAATTACGTTAGCAAAATATTTTCATGCATTTACCCGCATTCGTCCTCATACCAACCTACCTACGTACACCTCGAGGAGTACCATTATTAATGAAAGAAATTACGGCCAATCCATCGGAATCGGTTTCACATGCCAGATGAACGAGCGTGCTCGTAAACTTACGCCTGTACTCTCTTCCCTCCCGCATGGCAGCATTCGCTCAAAGCCAACATTAACGTGTATGAATTCAATTCCCATAATATCTCGGACTTCGATTCAATTAGGAAAAAATTTTTACTACCTTGTTTAATGGCCGAATGTTGGTTCGTTGCTTGTGATGTGATGACGGTAAATGAGTAGGGAGAAAAAAAACGCGACAAATACAACGTCCCAACAACACATTAGGGTCATCGATGAGCGCGGTCTGACAAAAACAAAACAACACAAAAGAATATTTTTAACGATCCATCATCGACAGTTACAAAAAAAAAAAGAAAGAAGCGGCCAGTTAAGCATTGTCGTAAATACCAAGAGCTAAAAGGCAGAGGTTAACTGGATCATCGATTCGCTGTTCGCCTTGGCTGGCTCAAAAATCTTAAAAGAAATACCGCAAGTTGAAGTACTACTGGGTCTAACTCCTAAATCTTGCCCGTATACAGCTAGAACAATAATCGAATAATGACCAGTACAGGGTTTCATAGCCGATCTTACCATGTCTCTTTATGAATATCGTAGCGTGATCTTTTTTTTCAAGTTCATTAATCTGAACGTCGCGTCGCATCGTCGTCATAAGTCATAAACAACTTCAACCCGACACGATGTGTGCTCGAGCTTGGTACTCGACGTATCATAACCTGGCATGTTGGAATCTTTACCTTCAATATTGTACCTCATACCGGTCACTGGTCACCGGTCACAAGCTCTTGGTTCGAGCGAATCCAAAGCTAGCGTCAAAGTCGTGATATATGAAAAATGTTTACATCTTCCGGGTACTTGAGCACAGGTTTATGGATTCCCTTCCCCTCTTCTGTTAATCATAGTAATATTTAATATGCAGCTCTCTTTAGCTAAGTACCCACCTATCACGATATTTTCAAAGGCCATAGATAACATAGATCTAGCTATCTCCGCATATGTTTGGTCATCTGGTTATATTTTTTTTTACGTGTGTTGTAAAGCATAATAGCTCGAGGTGTATGACAGGACCATATCGTCACGATCTCTATGACACGTACAGTACTGGCGAGCATAAATGTGCAATGTGCCAGATGCCATGCTACGAGTTTGTTGGTCTGATTTTCTACGTCATATTGTCAATGAAAATCAGGCTATTACAGTCCACCCACCTTCAGAGGGCGGCCAGAAAAGGGGGTTGTTCAACAAGATTCATTTTGGAATCATAGAAGACCATTATGGCCATATCAGGTATTAAATTTAATTTTTATACCAAACACTGAAGTCATTTACTCTCCTCGATGCTGACCAAAATCGCTCCAATTCGATCAATCGACTCAGTTTGACGGCAGATTAGATATAAATGAGTGGGGATGACCTTGGGTCAAAATTCACTCATGTTCAAATTTATGGGAGAGGGTGCTGAAGAGCCAAAATGGCAAAAAAATGTTCGATTTTAAGTCAATCAATAGAGAATAAAAAATTGTACAGTACACCAAAAAATCATCCCCTCAGGTCAATTAGGAGCAAAGATATGGGATATCTCCCCTTTTTGACTTTTAAGAAGGGTTGTGTCCTCCCCTATCTTCCCTCAGAATTGAGCTGGAAAGTTAAAATTTGATATGGCGATTTTGTAGGAGCCGTAGATGTGCTTTTTGAGGGTTTTGACATATCAGACTAACTGCATCCCCTCACAGAGCCGAAAATGGGGCTTTTTGGGTGATTTTTCCAATATTTTGAGTTTGTTTCTTGCTTAACCTCCGCCTCCTCCGCCGCTATTGCGCTAGGAAGTTGAAATTTGCTACTTAGATTTAGTACAGGACCTTGATGTGCTCTTTAAGGTCTCGAATTTTCAGCCTCATTGTATCCCCTTACACCCCCAAAAACGTAATTTTTCGGTCGGTTTTTCTTATTCTATGAGTTTGTTCTTGGCACAACCCCCCCCCCCCCCGAAATTGCTCTAGGAAGTTGAAATTTATAATTTAGATTTAGTGCGGGTCCTGGATACGCCATTTAGGGTCTCGAATTTTCAGCCTGATTGCATCCCCTCACACCTCAAAACAATGTAATTTTTTGGTAGATTTTTCTTATTCTTTGAGTTTGTTCCTCGTGTAATTCCCCTCCAAATTGAGCTAGGAAGTTGAAAATTTTGCAGATAGCCAAAGATCTGCCTTTTTGGAGTTTCTACTTTTCAGCCTCATTTCAATCCCTCACAGCCTCGAAAATGTAGTTTTTTGGTCGGGTTTTCCAATGTTTTAGGTTTGTTCTTCGCACTATCCCAACCCCCTCTCCATTAGGCTGGACAGTTGGGATTTGGTAGGTAGGTTTAGTACAGGTCCAACAGGTGACTTTTGGTGGTGTTGACTTTTCATCACCATTAGGAGCGTGCCCAAGGGGGGCTACCGGGGCTATGGCTCATCTCTATTTCTTTTGTGTTTGGATTGAATTTAATGCCTCAACTGTTAAAAGCCTTTCACTTGCACTTTTCAGCCTAATTTTCTATGTCATATTGTCAATGAAAACCAGGCTATTATAGTATATCCACCGACGGTGGATGATTGGGGGAAGAGGGGATCAACAAAATCCTTTTTGGGATTCTAGAAGACCATTAAGACGGTTTTTAGCCATTTCAGATATTTATTTATTCATTTTTTTTTCTTTTCTTGAACATTGAAATCATTTACTCCGCTCAATACCGACCAAAATCGCTCCAATTCGGTCAATCGGCTCAGTTTGATGGTGAATTAAATATGAATGAGTGGAAATGAATTGGGGTCAAAATTTAGTTATGGCTCAAATTTGGGAGAGGAGGTCCTGAGGAGTCAAAAACGCAAAAATTGCCTTTTTTAAAGCCAATTGATAGAGAATCTAAAGTTGTATAACATATCTAAAAATCAACCTCCTCAGTCAATTGAGAGGGGAAATATGGAGGGTTTCCCCCCTTTTGAGCAAGAAAAAGGGCTCTTCCTCTCCTATCTCCCCACCAAGTTGAGTTGGGAAGTTGAAATTTGGTATGTATATTTAGTTGGGGCTCTAAATGTGCCTTTTGGGGGTTCCGACTTATTAGCTCCATTGCACTCCCTAACAGCCTTAAAGAAGAGGATTTTTGAAAGGATTTTTCTAATTTTTTCATTTTTCGAGTTTGTTTCTCACATAACTTCCCTCCAAATTAAGCTAGAAACTTGAAATTAGGTGTACACATCAAGTGGGGGTCCTAGATGTGCCTTTCGGCGGTCTCGACTTTTCAGCCCCATTTCACCCCTTCACAGTCCCAAATATGTGGTTTTTTGGTCGTTTTTTCTTTATTTTTTGATTTTGTTTCTCTAATAACTCCCCTTCAAATTGATCCAGGAATTTTAAATTAGGTACGTATATTTAGCAGGGGCCCTACATGTGCCTTTTGGGGGTTCTCGACTTCTTAGCCCTAATGGTTTTTTCAATTCATATAATTGTAATATGCCACAAAAACCAGGCTGAAAAATACCATTTTTTCAAAATTTTGCGCCCGCTTAACTCAGGACCAAGGTTAACCCGTCCCTTTAAAATTTTCCGAATAAGCCTATCGTCCACATTACACCTCCCTGCTCTCGCCATTGATTAAGAGCAATGCATTTTTTTTTCATTTCACACGATTGTAATATTTCACCAAATAATTTCTTTTAATTGCATTATGATAGTTTTTCCCTCATCAATTTAATATATACCTTAAAAATGACGACGACGTCGACATCGTAAAACTCATACGAGGCAATTTTTTTATTAGCTAAACATTGTCGTTGGTTTTTAATACCATAATTAACGCGTCTTATTTTCCTGCTTCCGCTAATAAAAAATGTCCTTAGTTCGATGGTAGGTATATAGCTTTAATATTATTACTGAGTTGAGAGAGAGAAAAAAAAAAAGTTTAATTAACCAGTTATATGGTTGTACGGAGCTGATACCAGTGTTTTTTCTCTTCCAATTTTTATGGTAAACCGATCAATAAAAACGTTCGGATGTGTAGTCGGGTACCTAACCTGCCTACAGTAGGAGTACTTTTTAACGGGCATCCATATCCAAGGGTATAATAACGCTCGAGACTTTACTACCATACTTTTGTATGGGCACCTTGTATATCGATAAGAGGACGTGTTCGTGTATATGTAATTTTATGTCTATAATACGAGATAGGGGCCATTTTACTTCTGTTTCCTTTTCAGTTAATTTTTTTTTTTTTTTTTTTTGAGACAACAGAATGGTTTTAATGTTTTGTTCAGTAAACTCAACAATCGAGGACGAGATAAATAAACAAACTGGCAAGAAGGTCGAATACAGATACGGCTCAGATTGTAAACAAAAGCCCAAAGAGTATGTCGGTATTAAAATTGTACTCATCGTATATGCTCTGAGATTTCTCCCATACCGTGTACTGTGCTTTCTTATTGAAGAGCTCTACGTATTTTAAAATTGATCACTAAACGATTATTAATCTTCAACGAAACCTCTCACGAACTGCTCGCATTCCTTCACTGTGCCATCTCCCTCCATGTTTACTACATATTTGCATGGATGACTCATATTTTCTACGCCATGCTTTTCATACGAACGCTATTCATTCACGTACGTACTACGTTCCCAATATAATAATATTTTGTATACAAATACACACGTAGGTCTAGGAACTGCGTATACGTATCTGGTATGTTCATCGTTTATCTTGACGGACAAGACAAGACAGCATGGCACCACCTCGAGTGCTTCGAGCTTCAAACCAGCCACATTTTTCTACTCATCCCAATCTCCGTATGTACAGCGTACTAAGAGCACGAGCATATAGATTAACTCTTACGTGTACCTGTATACCTACTACCTCGGCATATGCGGGTACTTTGGAATCGAATATTTATAGGTCAACTTTTTCTTATCACTGCAGCGAATGATTTCTATTCGATAGGGTTTAGTTTTGAAAATTGTAAGACACCATAGCAGAGAATATTCATAGGTGTAAAATGTTGCTCAAAGCTCATACTCAATTCGTTGAGTCGAATATGTTCACAAAAAAAAGAATCAGAATACGTTTCTTTTCCAATTTTAACAAATTGGTTCAATTTAGAGAGAGCAGCAACACCTGACTAAACAATAATTTTTTCAGAGCTATGAACGGGGGGGGGGGGGTGGTGGTGGTGGTTGTAAGATATTAAAAAGTCTGAACCATCCAAAGGCGTATTTTGAATTTCTACCAAATTGCCAAACTACCTTTAACACCTTCGTTCAATTTAAATGGAAGATATGCAACAAAAGGCCCTTTTTCAGAGCAAAAATGGGAAGAATTCACATACCCCCCCCCCCACTAGTAGTTGTGTAGGAGGTTGATTTTTAGCCTGATTTTCTACGTCATATAATCAATGGAAACGAGGCTATTACATTCTATTCGCCAACTGTGGATGAGGGGGGAGGGAATATCATCAAAATCCGTTTTGGGATCCTAGAAGACCATTAAGACAATTCTTAGTCTGCCAGATATACCGACCAAAATTACTCCAATTTAGTCAATCGGCTCAGTTTAAAGGTGGATTAAATATATATAAGTGTGGATAAACTTGGGTCAAAATTCAATTATGCCCCAATTTGGGGGAGGGGGTGTTGAGGGACTAAAATTTCAAAAAACTGATTATTTTCAAACCAATCCATAGAAGATCAAAAGTTGCGAAAATTACCCTTCTATGTCATTTAGGAGGCAGGAAATGGAGGTTTTTTCTCCCTTTCTGACCTAGAAAAAAAACTGTCCCGCCCATATCTCCCCTCCAAATTGAGCTAATGGATCGAAATTCGGAATGTACGCTTAGTACAAGTCCCAGATATTGGATGGTTCGACTTTTCAGCCCCTTTGCACCCCATCAAAGCCCAAAAAAAGTAAGTCTTTGGTGGTTTTTTCCAATTTTTTAAGCTTGTTCCACCCATATCTAGGCCTAAATTGAGCGAAATAGTTGAAATTCAGTATTTAGATTCAGCAGCGGTTTTAGATGTGCCTTTTCGGGGGTTCGACAATTGAGCATCATCATTGTACCTTCTTACAGCTCCGAAAAATAATTTTTGTGCAGGTTTTTTCTCATTTTTCAAGATTATTCTACCTGTGTCTCCCCTCAAAATCGAACTAGATGGTTGAAATTTGGCATGTAGATTTATTAGGGGTCCTAGAAATGGTTTTTTTAGGGATTTCAGCTATCCTATCCCATATACACCTGCACTCCTACCAGTAATCAGAGAGCTCCCTTGTTTCAAAAATCAGGCTCAAAAAACAACACATTGCAATGCTTTTTAGTCAGATTTTTTTATGTCATATTGTCAATGAAAAGCATGTTATTACAATCTATCTACACATGGTGGATTGAGGGGGGAGGGGTGGTATATCGATAAAATCCGTTTTGGAATGCTAGAAGACTATCAAGACGATTTTTAGCCATGTCAGATATTAATTTTTATTATTTTTTTTTTTTTATTTTTTCCCCTGAACATTAAAATTATTTACCTCGCTCGATACCGATCAAAATCGCTACAAATTCAGTCAATCGGCTCAGCTAGGCGGCGGATTAGATTTATATGGAGGAGGGGGGGGGGGGGGGGGGGGGGGTGAACGTGGGTCAAAATTTAGTCATGCCCCAATTTGAGGGTAGCAGGTGCTGAGGGGTCGAAAACGCAAAAATTGCCTCCCTTTAAGCCAATTGATAGAGAATCAAAAGTTGTACAACCTATCTAAAAATCAACCTTCTAAGTCAATTGGGATGCCAAGATATGGGGGTTTCCCCCTTTTTGACCATGAAAATGGGCTGGTCCTCTTTTCTCTGCCCACCAAGCTGAGCTGAAAAGTTAAAATTTGGTATGTACATTTATGTGGGGCCCCAGATATGCTTTTTGGAGGTTCCGACTTTTAAGCTCCATTGCACCCCCTCGCGGCCCCAAAAAAGAGAATATTTGATGGGTTTTTCTAATTTTTTTAATTTTTTGGGTTTGTTTTTCACATAACTCCCCTCCAAATTGAGCTAGGTACCTGAAATTAGGTATGTGCATTCAGTGGAGGTCCTAGACATGTTTTTTGGAGGTTCTGACTTGCAAGCTCCATTGCAACCTCTCGCCGCCCCAAAAAAGAGGATTTTTTTATGAGTTTTTCTCATTTTTTGAGTTTTTTGAGTTTGTCCCTCACATAACTCCCCACCAAATTGAGCTAAGAGCTTGAAAGTAGGTATGTGCATTCAGTGGCGGTCCTAAATATGCCTTTTGGGGGTCTCAATTTTTCAGCCCCATTGCACCCCTTCACAGTCTCAAATATGTGGTTTTTTGGTCGTTTTTTCTTATTTTTTGAGTTTGTTCCTCGCAT
>FIZR01004931.1:0-24582 GCA_900060175.1 Ferrisia virgata
TAAATTTATGATAAATATTATCGCACATTTGAGCGCTTTATCAAGAATTATTGAAAGAGAAATAAAAGATTTAAATATACCAGAAAATGATTTAAATTCAGACGTTGAAATAAATTATACAAATTAATATTTTCGAATTTTGTCTCTCAGCTTCCTCTTCTGAGTCAAGATCTGATTAAAAATCATTCTCTCTTATTGATGATTTATCTATCTCTTCCTTTTCTTTATAGTTCTTTCTTTTTCTCTGTTTTTATATTTTTGACATAGATAATCTATATAATTTTCTTCTTCAATTCTGTTATCCATTTTTAGGAAATTTAATTACTTATTATTAATTTATATTAGAAGTATTTAAAGAAATTATTTCATAAATCAGTTACTTGTTAGAAAAATAGACATAACTTATAATTCATTTAAATACTTTTTCCAAAATTATTTATTTTCTATACCCTCATCAGCTTTGGTTTTTGAATTAATATTAACGTGAGCAGATTTATCCTGGATTATCATTATCTTGTATAATCTCTAATTCAGACATTTCAGACTCATTTCCAGATTTTATATCCAAGATCATGTTCAATGAGTTCAGCTTCAAATTCAGGTTCAGAATCATCATCAAAAGATCTATAGACAAATATAATTTCTATATTTTTAATAGCTCTAATAAGTGCTCTATATTCTTCAAAATTGAGCTCATGGGTTTCCATTAACATTTTTTTCAATAAGAAGATTATAGTGACATTTTGATTTTAAATGTGTTTTGTAAGATACAGAATATATAACTGTACCACAAGTACACATTATTAGTTGTTTTCTTTTTTCATAATCATTTTTCAAATTTTCTTTCAATCTTTCTTTATTTCTGTTATAGTATTCTTTAAATGATGTATTCTTACATTCTTTACACCAGTTTTGTGCTTTACCAAATTCTTCTATATCCTTCATGTTTTTACATTTAGTACAATATTTACCATTTTCAAACAAATTTATTGTGAACATTAATTTTGTTAAAAATTCATCAACATTATATTCTTTAAAATTTATTCCTTTTTCTATCATCAAAGATTTACTATTCTCTGTATCTAATAAAGTTGAATTACTCTTACAAGTATCATGTGAAGTGCGATCAGTAGCTAAAGTATGTGTATCAAAAAGTGCCATGTTGATCTCTAACTAGTACTAGAAGTTTGTCTTCAACTAAGTATTTATATAGAAATAAACAGTACGGCAAAAGAATAAAAATTTAAGGTCGATTCCCATACAGTTCTGGGGAGATTATCTCATTTGATAAATTTTTAAAACCGAGTGATAAACCAGGTAATAGCTTTGTCCACCATTAAAACCCATTTTCAACCCTTTCACAGCGAATTGAGGAAATACCGCTGCGGTAAAATTTAGGTCATGGATCAAATTCAAGATTTTTAAAGTTGGTTTGTCAACATCGCCATCATATCGTCTATAGTTCGCTTACGTACGCTTATCAGTGTACCAATGCTGGCGTTGATATCAATACCGCTGTATACCCTCGCGCTCGTACTCCATTCGTAGCTTTATCTGATAATGCTTTATCAAAAAATTTTTTCAACTCGTATACGACGTACGTATTATGGCAAATTGCAAGGTTAAACGTACCGACGACTGATTCAAACTATACCAATAATATACCACTTAGGATTATTAATTATTATCGTATCTTTACGTGCATTCGTATGCAGAACAGTAATACGATCGAGAACTGCATATCCGTTTGCATGAAGATAATGAAATGAGGATACTGCATTTCTTATGAAAATACATTCGTATTAGTGTCAGCTGAAGGGAGGAAGTAACTGCATACGTGTGTGATGGAAATTGCATTTGTTCATTAAGACACTAGAAATATCGAGGTGTTTTATTAAATAAACGCTCGGAGAAAAAAAACAAGCGTCGTAATGCGTTGCTTTTTGAGGCTGATTTTCGTGAAATATTCGCGGAATAAAAACAAAAGGAACACTCAAGGATGCTTCATCTGAATCAGTGGTACAGGTACAAGTATAGTTATTGGAGTGTACAGGTGAAACATCCAAACGATGCATCTAGGATCCCTACTAAATCCATATAATAAGTTTCAGATCCTCATCACAATTTAGAATGGAGATATGGGTAAAACAAACTAAAAAAAAAGAACAACCACAAAAAAAAACTATTTTTTCAGGACTGTTGGGAGGGGGGGGGGTGCAATGTCGCTGATAAGTTGAAACCTCCAGAAGGCACGGGTAGGATCCCTAATAAATGTACATATCAAGTTTACACTCCTTTGCTCAATTTGGAGGGGAAATATACATGGAATGAACTTGAAAAATAAGAAAAACTACTTTTTTGGCCTATGTGAAGATGTATTGGAGCTGAAAAGTCATCCCTCCTGTAATATCTAGGACCTTTACTAAATCTACATACTAAATTCCAACCTCTTAGCTCAATGTGGAAGGGTGATATGCAAGTAACTGTCTTTTTTCGAAGTCAAAAAGGGGAAAATTCATCATATCTTGCCTCCTAATTTTATGTAGGGGGCTGATTTTTAGTTTAATTTTCTATGTCACACTGTCAATCAAAACCAGGCTATTACAGACTTTTGGAGGGGAGAGTATCAACGAAATCCTTTTTAGGGTCTTACAAAAACGTCGAGATCATTTTTGGCCATGTCAGATATTTATTCCTTTTTATTGATGTATTTTCCTGTAATCTAAAAATCATTTGCTCAGCTCAATACTGACCAAAATCAGCCAAATTTGGAAAATAGGATTAGACTGGCAGCAAATTTGAAAATTTGGAGCTGTAATGACCTTTCAGAGAGGGGATGCTGATGGGTTAAAATATCAAAAATCTATCGTTTTTAGACCAATCGATAGAGAATCAAAATTTGCATGGCATATCCAAAAATTAGCCTTCTGCGTCGTTTAAGAGAGCAGATATAGGACTGTTCCAAACATATTTTCCTTTAAAATTAAGCCAGAGGGCTGAAATTTGATGTGTATGTATTGTAAAGGTCCTAGATTGTTTGGGAGGAGGGGGTTTTGACTTCTTCATCCCATCGCACCCTGTCACAGACTCAAAAATGTAATATTTGGTCGATATTTTTCATTTTTCGAGTTTGTTGAGAGTTTTTATCTCTTAGCACCTCCCCCCCCCCCCCCCCCCCGATTTCAATGATGTTTTGGTCGTTACCAAGCTTAGTAAATCATTTAACTCTTCGGTGAAAAAAAAATAAGAAGTAAAAATATGCAATAAAATAAATATCCAACATATCTAAAAATGGTTTTTTTTAGTCTTCTGGGTCCTCAAAATGAATTTACGTAGTTGGCGGACGTCTCTCATCCATCTTGAGTGGACACACCGTAATCATAAGTGCACCCAAGAATCGTTGAATGGAGGGGCCAAATTTGAAGTCACGAGCGCAGTAAGGGTGAAATTTTGAAAAAATTGTATTTTTAAGCCATAAAAAAAACATTTCTAATTCAGCTTAAACGTAAAAAACTTTCAATTTTCTTACGCTTCAGATGGAGGTGGGGGGGGGGGCTCCTCCTTGGGTGTGTCATTAATGAAGGTGAAAGAGGTGAGGTTGGAGGGGTGGTTTCGCACTCAAAATTATTTTTAAAAGGGATCCAACTATATTTGATATTTAATTAATGCGAAAATTCATGCGCTATTCTTAGAAGGGAGAGGGGGCATGGGTTCCTAGGTAGGCCGTTCTTCTCAGCGATAATTTATGCACAAAGGATTATCTAAAGAAATTTTGACCCCTGAACTGAGGACCAAATTTGATCTCGTGGGGCTTATTTTCAAATTATTCGTTGGAGCAAATTTTGAGATCTAAAACGCAAAATAGGAGTCCCTGTCATTCCCAATTTTATGCATAATTTTTTTTTACTATACCTTTGAGAATATCGTAGACCTGCTCTTCAGTTCTACCCCTCCCCTGCTCCACATTCCTGAAAGTTTTATTCGTGGAAATTATGCAATTGGAATTAGTTAACTTTTTTATAATACTTGTGCAATATTGGTGGAAAAAATACCCCTTTTTGAATTTGTATAAGGGTAAGATTCGGATATAAAAAATCGAAACCCCCTCGTCTCCACAAAAGGTAAACCCTGAGTATCTTCGTGATTCATGTACCAAATTTCGAGGGAAATAATTCACTTAGGGTGACCTGAAGAGGTGAGCTAAATTTCGAGAAAAAAAAACCAGATATTTTGTACTTATGAGGGGATTAGCGATGAAATTTTGAGACCCATGAAAAAATCACACTCCGAACCTTATCTTTACTTATCTGTCAATTTTGCACCTTCCAAGTTGATTGGTGCGAAGGTACAGACGAATAAAAATCAAAAAAGTCCAAATGGACCGATTTTTAGGGCCCTAATCGTCGCAGTGGGTTGATTTTTGAAAATGTTGTAAATCGTTTGATTTCTTGTCGATTGACAAAAAAAACTTTTCCATTTTTCGAATTTTCACCATCTTTTATCCCCATCCTAAAATTTGAACGTACCCTATTTTGAGCCTTAGATCTTTTAATCTGGAATAATATAAATCTACTGCAAAACTGGGTTCAGTGCACAAATTTCAGTAATTTTGGTCGCTATGAAGCCGAGTAATTAATTTTCACTTTGGGTGGAGGAAGGGGGGGATATATAAGCGTATTAGACACATCAGTAATGTAATATTCGAGGTTAGCCCATTTCAACAGATAACCTCAACACGTACAAATATCGTGGTAAAAACTCACTTGTTCGGTAGTTAGACTGATGGGTGGATTGACCAAGTATTGGGTGATGTACGAGTCCAAAGGCTGGCAATCTTTGAGGAATCCGTAGACGGCAACCCAGATCGATAACTTCAACCATGTTTCCATCGTCTAAAATTAACTGTAACCAACAAAGCACACCGGCACCGGTTTAGAGTCAATTTACGGAACCGAAATCGTGGCCGCGACACTTTACGATATATTTACGATTACGACGATATAATGTATCATCAAACTGTACCAGGTCTATACGTGTATGGTGTACGAGTGTAATAGAATAATATAATATCGGCGAATGTACCGTACGATCATTTAAAGTGCATAATAAACACGGCGCCGCGTCTAAAACGTCAGATCTACGGTACATGCATTCGAAATACTCGATATATTTACATGTACGTGGACGACAGACCCACAGACGTACATCTATCTATACATACGTATCTCTACGAGAGTACGTATAGTACTGTACGATATTTAGCAACACACCAGCACATTGAGCGAGGCGAGCGTCGATGCACCGTCGTCGTCGACCACCTTATAATGAGCGTCCGCGTACCGTTTTCATTTCAATACTCCGATTACGATTACGATTACGATTACGACGACGACGACTACGACGACTACGACGACTCGACAACACATACTACACCATATAGAACACGTTCGTACGTCCATTTATCACCGGCACAACGACAATATTTGTACACCAATACCGATGTTATACTGTCGACACCTCGCTCGTAGGTTAGGTACAGGTAGTTAGTTAGGTACCTACTACAAAAAGTTACAATACACAACCATACGAGTAAAAAACAACTGCACGCAACGTACGTAATATACTTATCATAATCATCGTACCTTGTGTGCTTATAGTACCCTTCCAAAAACAAGTCAGTGCTCTCCACTACAAAGCTCAACTCTTCAGGGTATAATATTCGTGGTGATAACGTTTGCGAGCATATCGTTTGAAAAATTTTTCAAAATAACAAACCAGTGTCAATTTGATAAAACGAGTACCATAAATGCACCGACAACGACGCCGATTACACATCAAAGGGAAACCTACCCGAGGTAGAACTTGACTTAACCTTCGTTTGAAGTGATATTGTCGAATGCCAAACAATTCAAAAGTGCAAAAAATATGTACCATCGCCAGTTGAATTTTTTCATCAATGAATAAAGAAAACTTCGATATGGAATGGGTAAATTGATAAAAAAAAATTGACAATTTCGATAACCCCAATTTTTTGGTTGGAATCCCCTCGTATGATACTTCAACCCCCTAGATCCTTTGGGTGAGCTAATATGAGCTCATAAATTAAGGCCATCGGGCCTTATTAGTGGTGGTGGTGGGGGGGGGGGAATTTGAATGTTGAATTTCGCGGGGTAAATTTTCAGTCGATTAAATTCTCCCAATTTTATCCTGAGTTAAGTATAGTCGAAATTGTTATGCTTTTAATTTTGTGCAGACTTTGTTGTTTGACAGAATTTTTCTTATAGATCTGATAATACAAAAATCTGGATTATACCACGATACGTTGACCGAGGAAAAAATTTTAGGGTACAAGATCGATTGGAAATTTTATTTTCTATTAATTTATTTCTGTACAATTTTTCCTTCAGAAGCACCGTTCTCGAGCAAATTCCAAAAAATGTGACTTTGGACACTTGGTATATCATATCAATTTAAGGACTTTTACGGAATCCGTCCAGATGTTAGTAAATGTTTGACCCAAAAATAACCTACTCAGCGTGATTCAAAATCCAAAACTGTGTTTTCCTAGAATGAAGAAGGAGGAGGGGGGGGGGGTGAAAACATTTTCGACCCATCAAACGAAAAAATTACCTTTTATTATTTGATTGGATTTTTCTCATAGAACTGATGATATAAAAATCTCAATTATACCACGAACCGTTGACCGTGGAAAAAATTTTAGAGTACAAGATCGATTGGAAATTTTATTTTCTATTAATTTATTTCTGTACAATTTTTCCTTCAGAAGCACCGTTCTTGAGCAAATTCCGAAAAATGTGACTTTGGATACTTGGTGTATCATATCAATTTAGGAAGTTCTAAGCAATCCGTCCAGATGTTAGCCAACGCCTAGCCCAAAACTAACTGTTTTCCTAAAATGAGGAAGGAAAGGGGGGCGTGTTCAAAAACATTTTTCAACCCATCAAACGAAAAAATTACCTTTTTTTTTGAAAATTTTCGACGGTTTTGGAATCTATTGTAGCTCTCTCAAGGTATTTAGGATGCTGAAATTTGCTGTATAGATTTAGTAAATGTTCCAGATACATTTTTAAGGATTTCAACTTGTTTAAACCCTTTGCATTATTTAACAGTCTCGAAAAGTGGATTTTTGACTGATTTTGCTTGTTTTTGAGCTGATTCATTACCGTGTTTCCCCTCGAATTGAGAAGGATTAAATTTGGTGTGTGGATTCAGTAAATGTACCAGATGTGATTTTTAGGTTTTTTGACTTCTTAGACCCTTTGAAACTTATATCAGCTTCGAAAAGTGAATTTTTGAGAAATTTTGCTTTTTTCTGCCAGATGTTTTTCGTAAGCAGATATTAACATTGTAAGATATTTAATAACGCATTTCACATTGACTCGTCAATAATTGGCCATTAACAGTTGACCATCAAAATATGGATAGTCAAAATCTGGATTGTTCACATTTTGATGACCTGAATGTTGATTGCCTTCAAAAAGTTGGATGTTATGAAAAGAAAAATGATAAGCAATTATAAAAATTCCTAATATTAAAAATAAATCACAAATTATTCTGAAGTTATGCTACTTCAGATGAAATTTAGACTTCTGCTGGAATCAATGAAGTGATGAAATAAAGAATTTTGAAAATTTCCTTTGCATATTTTTCTTAACATTCAAAATGACATTGTTGGCCAAATGTTGACAATCAACTCTTAACAGTCCTTGGTTGGCTATCAACCAATGATGGTCAAGTATTGATGGATTTGGACGACCAAGATTTGACAATACAAATCTTGATGGTAAGGGTGTTGATGGTCCATTACTGTTGGCCAACTCTTTACGGTCCACAGTTGACTATCAACCAAGTGTTGATGGATTTGGCCTGTCAAGAGTTGAAAGTCCAAATCTTGATAGTGAAGGTGTTGATGGTCCGAAATTGTTGGCCAACTCTTGACAGTCCGCAGTCGACTATCAACTATTGCTGGTCAAGTGTTGATGGATTTGGACTGTTAAGAGTTGGTAGTCTAAATTTTGATAGTGAGGTTGTTGATGGTTCACTGTTGTTGGTCAAGTCTTGAAAGTCCACAGTTGACTATCAACTATTGATGATCAAGTGTTTGTTGATGGATTTGGATTATCAAGAGTTGACAGTCCAAGTCTTGATAATACAGCGTTGATGGTCCACTATTAACAATCAATTCTTGATGGTCTACAGTTGATTATCAACTATTGATAATCAAGTGTTGGCAAATCTGAACCGTAAACAGTTAGGTTATGTTTCACAAAAGAACTGAATGTTTAATAGCGCATTCTACAGTTGACAGTTAGTAGTTTGCCATTAGTAGTGGATCATGAAATTCTGCACAGTTAAAATCAGAATTGTTCAGATTTTGATGGCCTGGATGTTGATGGACTTATCACTAATGGTCAACTGTTCTGGTCTGTTGACATTTGGATCGTCAGCAGTTGAATTACGTTCAACAAAAAAGTTGAATGATATGAAAAAAATGCTAAAACTTTTTCAAAATTTCTAATGTTAAAAAGAAATCACGAATGTTCGGAAAGTGAGATCCCCTCAGATGAATTTTGGACTTCTCCTAGAACTGAGGAAGTGATAACATAAAGAATTTTGAAAATTTGCTCTGCGTATTTCTCTCAAAATATGGTATTTCATTATACTGAATAGTGTAATGATTTTCTGAGCTCGGTATCAACTAACCAAAATCTATCAAATTCCACCAATAGGTTTGGATTGGCTGTGGATTGTGTGTAAATGAGTGAGGATGACCTTGGATCGAAACTCAGTCATATTCAAATTTGGGAGAAAGCTTTCTGTGGGGTAAAAATATAAAAAATTGTTTGTTTTAGAGTCAATCGATATAGAATTATAAATTATAAAAAATATCTAATAATTAGCCTCCTGCATCAAACACGAGAGGAGAAATAAGGATTTTCGTTTTTTTTTGACCTTGAAAAAATCTCATTCCTTGCATATTTTCTTTCCAAATTGAACTATGAGGTTGAGATTTCATATGTACATTTATGAACTATCCTAAATGCGTTTTCTAGGGGGTTCCGAGGTTTCAGTCCCATTGCATCCTTATACAATCCTTAAAAAGTACTTTTTTTATTGGTTTTTGTCATCTTTCGCGTTTATCTTACCCATATCTCCCCTCTAAATTAAGCTTGTCGGTCGATATTTGGCATATATATTGAGTGGGCATCCTAGATGTTTATTTTGAAAATTTTGACGTTTTAGTCCCTTTGCACCTCAGACAGGTGTTCACTATCCAGAGTGTATCTGAGAAGGAATAATTTTATTTTCATTGCCAAATTTACGAACAATTTTTTAAAAATTTTTGCTCAATTTCTTGCAAAATGTTTCGAATAAAAAAAGCACTTGTATAAATCTTTTGCCTTTCTTTAAATTTTTAACAGTGAAATTCCATACATTTGATGAATTTTTGCCTTCGGAGTCTCATCAACTATGATCTATATTTAGTATTCAAATGAAAGTGAGAGAAAAATAAAAATTAACCAAGATGTATTTGCGGGTAAATTTATACAAGGATGAAATTACTTGAAAGAAAATACTATACTTATATTGGTTCACTAACACTTATCGAGTAACTCGTAAATTACAGACTCTGTCGAGTACCAAAAATAAACTCTTCGCAGAGCTATAATTAAAAATTTCGCAGAATTCGCCTATTATGGTCGTACTAAAAAGTAAGTAGGTACCTACCTACCTACCTACCATAATGATATTACCTCCGGAAAATGAAAAATAAAAAAAAAATTCTATCCTGTTGTACGTAGGTAGAAAGAACGATATTTGAAAAACATGTATAAATTTTCTGAGAAAAATTAACCGATATCGACAGACCTCTGAAGACCTTCCATATGGACACAGGCCGATGTACTCTCGTACAGTACAAAAAAAAAACCATATATATGATAAATTACGCGATTGTGCATTAGTATGTAGTGGTATGGTACTTATAATACCTACTCGAGGGTTCTTGTGCGTGTATGTCTATGTACGTGTATATGTAGCTACGCGATCTGTGTACAGAACAGGCAGATGAGAGAGAGAGAGATGCTGTATTATAATATAGATATGTATTAAATACGACTTCCGTCGTTTTATTTGTTTTATGGTAGTAGCAGTTTTTCGGTACGTTTTAATGAAGCTTGATAATGCTGATGCAGTTATTACCGTTTAAACTTTTCCGTTCGGACGTACTTTGATTGAATAATGCCATTGAAATACGTTCAAGTACCATTTGACTTAATCACGAGGATATATTTATATACCTTATATATAAGTTTGCGCTTCTTTTTTTCTCTCTCTCTCTCCCTCTCTCTCTCTACGCGATGACGTAGATAGACCAAGGGATTTTTAAAGTTGATTTATTACACGGTATGTATGCTGCGATATCATCATCGAAGGACGAGATCTCTTACTTATAATATGTACCTGATGCTGGATTATTTGTACGCACGCTTGGTAACTTTTTTTTTTTTTTACAAGCCGGGAGCATGCAGAAAGAGAGTGATAGAGAGGTTAATGGTACGGTGAGCCGACTTGGTCGTGTGTCTTGATTCGAGAATTGCACGTGAGCGTGTCTCTTTCTCTATCTATACTATATTTTTTTTTCATTTTTTTTTTTTTATTAGGTACTACGAAAGTATACGTGTCCACATGTCCGCATATGCTTACTTATGGACTTATGTACGTATATCTTTTTTAATGAAATAATTAAAAATGATAAAGAACAATTGATAAAAAGTAAACTCGTTAATCTGTTCGAGCTCATATTTACGTACGTTGTACGTCTAATGTATGCGACTAAATAGGTACTTATACTTATGTAGATAAAAATTTCGTATTAGTCGAATTTACATCGGTATCGAACCTTTTGGTATATTGACTGATGGAATTTAAATTATTTTAACACGACGGGAGTCATTTGCGACAGTTTAATTTTGACGATTTAAAATATTCCCGAGCGAAGAACTTACAAAAGCTTCCCAAAAATCCACTTTTTTGGAACTTGTAACTGGTTACAAAAGGTCTAAAAAGTTCAAACCTTTCGAAAATGGCACATCTGGATCTAGTACCTCTACCCAAATTTACCTGCCTAATTTTAGCCTCCTGAGATCATTACGAATGATTAGATAGGTTACACAGATGAGCAGACAAGTGTGTGTACGAGGGGGGAGGGGATATCTTCCCTCTTTAGTCTACGGATACTGGTGTTGAATCAGACATATAAGAGGAGGGATAACCTCGAATCAAAATTCAGTAATGTCCAAATGGAAAGAAGAAGGACAAGAGGTGCTGATGAGCAAAAATTTCAATTTTTTTTCAACTTAATAAATAGAAGATCAGATCAAAAGTTGTATAATATATCCAAAAAAACAGCTTTCTCTACGTCAACTAGGATGACATAGGGGGGGGGGCGGATTTGGGTGAGCGGTTCCAATTTATGACTTTGAAAAAAATCGGTTCTTCGTATAACTTCTCCTCACATTGAGCTACATTACATTCTACCCCAAATTAATTACACTCGAGCTGTTCATATACTTAAAAAACAGGGTGAGGAGGTGTGGTTCAAAAAAGGATTTTCTACAATTAAAAATTTTGAAATCCTCGTTTACTAAAATTTGTAATTGGCCCTGGAAGCTGATTAATTGGATACCTTGGTCATCTTTCAATTTCCCATCATTCGACCCAGTTTCCATCCTCTATCAACTATGCGAATTTTTAAAAGAAACCGGTTATCCAACGAAGGGATTCGTATATTTAATACATCAAAAATGACATTAAACCCAGTTAATAGCATAAGTTTTAGCGAATTTAGATTTTTACCTTTGAGATGAATAATTTAAAAAAAAAATCATATCATATGTTGTTTAAAATGTTCAGCATGGATTTCTAGGCCCCCTCAAAATTCCTCCCAGATTCATGTTGAGAGGAAGTCGAAACATCCAAAAGGCTCATTTAAGATCTTTATTACATCAACATACCAAATTTCACCTCCCTGACTGAATTCGAAGAGGAGATATGGGAAGAAAAAATTTTAAAATGAGAAAAAAGTCCCCAGAAACTATTTTTTTTGAGACTGTTGAGGAGAGCAATGGGAAAGAAAAGTTATAATTCCAAAAAGGCACATTTAGAACCTTTACTAAATCTGCATACCAAATTTCAACATCTTTGCTCAACTTGGAGGGGAGATATGCGTGGGGCAAGCTCCAAAAATAAGAGAAAAAAACTTTCCAAAAACAATTTTTTGAGACTGATAGAAGGTGAAATGAAACTGAAAAATCGAAACTCCCAAAAGACCACTCTGGAAGCCTTGATAAATGTACATGCCTAATTTCAACTACCTCGTCCAATTTGGAAGGGTGATATGTGCGAAATAAACTCAAAAAATTAGAAAAATCCACCAAAAAATTACTTTTTAAGGGGCTGTGAGGGGATGCAGGTTGAAAGACAGGCTAAGGCTCGAAGAAGACTCATCTAGAACCCTTACTAAATCTACGTATCGAATTTCAATTTCTTAGCTCAATTTGGAGGAGAGATATGCGCAGAATATACTCAAAAAATAAGAAAAACTAAGCTAAAAATATTTTTTGGGGCAGAAAAGGAGTGAAGTTTGGTTAAAAAGTTGAAACTCCCCAAAAGGCGTCTCTGGGACTATTGATGAATGTAAATACTAAATTTCAACCGCCTAGTTAAATTTTGAAGGGAGATATGCGCGGAGCAAACTGGAAAAATAAGAAAAATCAAAGAAAAAATTACGTTTTTGGGCTTGTGAGGAGGTGCAATGGAGCTTAGAAGTCCAAAATCCCAAAAGGTGCATCGGGAACCTCCACTAAATGTAGGTAGCCAGGAATATGCCAAATTTCAACTTACTATCTCAATTAGAACAGGAGATATGCGTTGAACTCGCTTTTTTCAAGCCTCAAAAGGGGAAAACCTCCATTTCTCTCCTCCTAATTGATGGAAAAGGCTGATTTTTGGATATGTTATTGATTAGGAGAGTTATATGCATAGAATGTCCTTCCCTCAAGGTCCAAAGGAGGGTATAACCTCCCCTTTTTCCCGCCTAATTGACATAGGAGGCTAATTTTTGGATATATTATACAACTTTTGATGTTATATTGATTTTAGGAGGGTTATATGCATAGAATGTCCTTCCCTCAAGGTCCAAAGGGGGATATAACCTCCCCTCCGCCCCTCCTAATCGACGTAGAAGGCTGATTTTTGGATAGATAAACAATTTTTGATTTTCTGTTGATTTCAGGAGAGGTCGTACGCGTGGAGCGCCCTTCCCTTATGGTCCAAAAAAGGATATAACCTCCCTTTCCTCTCCACCTAATTGACATTGGAGGCTGATTTTTGGATATGTTATATAAATTTTGATTATTTATTAATTTCAGGAGAGGTCGTATGCGTGGAGCGCCCTTCCTTCAAGGTCCGAAAGGGGATATAACCTCCTATTCCTCTCCTAATTGATATAGGAGGCTGATTTTCAGATATGCTGTACAACTCGATTTTCTATTGGTTTTAGGAGGGATGATATGCGTGGAACGCCCTTCCCTCAAGATTCTTTCTCTCTCCCTAATTGATGTAGGAGCCTGATTGTTAGTTAGGTTATGCAACCTTTGATTTTCTGTCGACTGGTTTAAAAATAAACAATTTTTGCGCTGTAGCTCCTTTGCACCCCTCCCGCCAAATGTGACCCTCATTAAATTTTGACCCAAAGACATCCTCTTTGATCTTTGTACCAAATTTGGAAGCTCACTTACTAAATTTGACTGATTTTAGTTTGTATCGAGCCAAGTAAATTATTTTTAGTTGTGGTAAGAAAAAAATAAGAAAAAAAAATAAATATCTGTCATTACCGATAATAGTCTTAGTAGTCTTTCAAGACCCCAACAAAATGGATTTTGACGATACCCCCTCCTCCCTCATCCGCCTTAAAGGTATAATTTTCATCGGCAACATGGCATAAAATTCAGGCTAATTATTAAAAAAAATTCTCCAAATTATTAATAATTTTTTCGAAAATTTTCTCATTTTTCGCCAAAGTTATCGACTTTGTTTTGAAACTTATTCGCTTACAAATAATTTCCTCCTTCCCCATCACAATCAACCTACATTAAACATACGAGTGTATGTCATATGTATCAACATGGATGGAAAATTTATGTCAGCCGTCCATTTATTCCCGACACAACGATACTATTATTGGTGAAAATCGAATGAAATGAACACACTCATCAGTCGAACTGCAACTTTCATAATTCACCAAAGCGAAGGTAGAACTTAATACCAGACGAATTAATAGATTAGCCGGAGATAATAAGGTTCTGTATACTCGTACCGGTGCTATAATATCATCATATACAAAATACAACTAAATACGTTTGGCTTTAGATTTGGATGTTGGATAAATTACCTCGGAGTAAGGTATAGCTTAGTAGCCGCCAGCAAAATCGCCATCAACGGTTATAAATCATCGTTAGCCTCGGTTTGGTTATCCATATCATTCTCATTCTCCCTCTCGGCTGTCATACATACATTTTACTCTTCTCTCCGTAGAACTGAGGTAATTAAAACTTCTTCCGGCTATTTATACTAATGAAAAATCGAACGCTATGGTAACATTCGTATTTAATTTCAAAGACGTTTGATGTTGGTTCTCGAGTATTTTACACGTACCATTAACCAAGTTGAATGATTTAATTAAAAAATGATTCATAATTTCTCTTCATGCCGAAAAAAAAAAAAAAACAACCATAGATATCTATAAATAGTTCGGGTACAAGTACCTACAACTTATAGGTAAGGTAGTTCGATTAGTTTGAAATTAAAAGGGAAAGAAAAAGGTCAAGTTAACTTGTTGGGATAAATTCACCATCCGCATAATTTTGAACAGATGATGATGGGGCATTTTTTTCCATTTCATACAAATTCAATGCAATACGCGCAGATTTGGCGAGTATTTTCAATAGCACTTAATTGCTTCAAAATATCATTATCCTTAATAAGCTTCTTCTACTCCCCGAGGCACACCTCTAACACTTACCTACTTGATCTAAATGCCAACTTTCAGCCTCGTGGGTTTGTCGAAGCGAGTTGTAGCAATGGGCAATGAAATTGTCAAGGTTAAAAATACGAGAAATCCACCTTTCTCTTTTTCTAATCGCTTTGGGATACCGAGCCGAATTTTGGACCCATTTGAATTTTTGAACAAGGCTGAACTTGTACAAAAATTTATCAGTACTCGAGTTGTTTCCAAATTAAACCCAATTCCAAGAGGGTAAACCGTAAACCCCCCTTCCTCCCTTCCTGCCGAACAATTGAAAATAGTGAAATACCTCTCATCCCAACATTTGAAGTAAATTATTAAATAATGTTAGATAACCATTAAAAATTATTGTAAGCGTAAAAACCACCCCTAGATTAGGTTAGGCCGAATTTTGCGTTTTTCTGGAATTGTGCAAACGATGGGGTTACAATAGCTACGAAATGTCTCAACCTTCCATCAAAAAATCGAATAAAAAATTTGTTTGAAAATTTTTTCTAAAAATGGAATTGTTATACATATTTTAACACAAAAAGATCTGTGTTGGGAAATTTTTGCAATTCACACTTTTTGCAGAGATTTTTTTTTAATGTCACTTTTTGCGGTTTTTTACGATTTTTTTTTTAAATTATGAAGAAAAACACGCTCTTGAAATGGATGTAGAACGTCAATTTTAGACGATTAAGGGCGATATTTCAATTTTATCTCCCCCCCCCTCCGTAACGGTTTTGTTTTTTTGGTGTTTTTTCAAGAATTTTTTCTCATTAAAAACTTTTCCCAGAAAATTCTCAGTAAAACAGACCGAGTACATTTACTTTCGTCAATTTAGGATCTTTTGCCCTTTTCAGGGATTCTAAAAAAGATTTTAAAAAATAAAAAATTCGCTCTGAGAGTAAAATATATGAAATGCGTCGCTAGTAATAGAATTTTTTTTCGAAAAATCATTTTCTCAATTTAAAAAAAAATTCTTTAAAAATAGTTACGTAAAAAAAACTTTTTTGAGTGCTCCTGAAAAATCGACTGCGGGGGACAAAATTAAAATATTGCGTTTAATCATCTGAAATTGATGACCTAAATCAATTTCAAATGGGCGTTTCTTAAAAAAAAATTTCCTTCGTAATTTTTCAAAAAATCGTAAAAAAAAAGCAAAAATTGTAATTAAAAAAAAAAATTCTCAATAATGATTTCGAGTTTAGATATGTATGATAATTACATTTAAAAAAAAATTCAAAAACTTTTTTTACTCAATTTTTTGAAATTTTTCAAGTTTTAAGTGAATTTTGCAATTTTAAAAAATTGAGTTACAGAGCTGAAATTTTTACCACATCGTTTTGAGGCTATTTCGCAACTATTCTGCAGATTTTCCAAAAAAGCAAATGTTGGCCCACCCCACCCTAGACCCACCCCATTCGCTAATATGATGAAAAAGTATATTTTCCAGGAGAAAAAATTCCATTTTAAACATGTTGGAGAGAAATTTTGAAACTAATACCCATATTTAGTGGAGGCAAGAGCCTATCAACGTGACTTTTTTTTTTAGGAATTTCCGAGCTCATTTTGAATGGAAGAGAAGGGGGGAGGGGGTGTAATAAAATAAATTTTCAAACCGTCATATTCTTCTCTTGAAATATGAATTACCTTTTTCGAGGCTTCCTTCCATCAATAAGACGTACTTGAAAAAGCCAGAAAAAGAATATGAGCCAATATTACCAATTTCGAGTCATTCCATAAATGGAGGGGAGCAGCATGAAAGACCGGTCCGAAAAAATTAACGTGGGCATTTTACCCTGCAGGAATACGATTTTACACTTAGCCATATAATAAAAAGGCCAAGTCTTACGATTGACTCCTCGATACGAACTTTTTTGGAAATTTTCAGCATGAACGCATATGTTTGAAACAAATTTTTGATCTTCATTTCTGGCATAAAATTTCACGGCAAACAACTTTGTTTATGATCGATTTTCGCGTAAAGTGCATAATTTCTGAAATAATCGCAATTTTTGAGAAGTTTTTTCATCTCTGAGCACAGTTAAATGTTCAGAAAAATTAAACGATGCTAAAAAATACCATATGGCCTTTTTGGATTTGAAGCTGCGACACTTTAAAATTCCATTTACTCATCTTGCTCTCCCCGTAAGGGTTGGAAAATTGCAAAAAATTTCACCTAGTTGGGTTCCTACCTACCCTTACTACATATTGGCATTAATTTCAAAAATCTTCCCCAAAACACGCTTTGGTATAGAATTTTCCCATTAAAAAACACATTTCTTTTTCATTCAGGTAAAGAGGATTGGTCTGGGGTCGATTTCTTCTCTCCAAATTTGTTTTCAAGGGTCATCTAACAATACCTGGAAAGTTATTCTGTAATTCTAGGAAACAGGAATTTCACCATTCTAAATGGCGGATACCTTTCGAGCTAATTTTGTGGTCTCCAATGTAAGAAATACCACATACGATGAAAAAAAAAATAGTTAAAATTAATTTAACTTTCCCAGCAAATCAATACGCGATACTATACAGTCTAGCATTGGTATAAAGATAAAAATCAGGCTAAAAATTATAACATTGTAAGTACCTAAATAATAACGATTTGTACGCGAGAATGAAACAGGGACTGGCGCGAAAATTACGTGAGGATTGTTTTAAAAATACACACGCATCGTAAAATAAGCGAGGACGATGATATCATTTTGATGGATCGAAGTCATTATCCTCTCATTGAAACGTATTACTCGGTGACACTTTATCATGTTCTAATCAAGTGTAACACTGTTTAAAGCTAGTAAATTTAGGGTAAACAGTTATTAAATTAATAATTTAGTTGATATCGCCCATGCGTTTTTTCTTTCTTTCTTTTTTTTTTTTTTTTTTTTTTTTTTGTTATTTATTACCACGACTCGTTGTGTAGATAGTAGATATGTATTACATATATATATATATGTATGTACGTGCTTACGTATGTAATATATGTACTTGTATAATGTACAGTACAGATACACATACATTTATATTACCCTCGCATTGTTGGCAATTACCATCGCTAATATGTTTTTTATTGTCGTAAAAAAAAAAAAAAGTACTCGTACCTACGTTTTTCAGGTACAGCAGAGCGATCTGTATTGTTATATGTGATGTAAAAAAGCAACACCAAACGAACAATACCTATATAGAGTTAAATGTCAAAATTTCAATATCTCGTTATTTGTGACATTAACATTGTCTCCCTCCTGCATAGTGTGTAGTATTTTGATACCTAAGCTGTATTTTTATTCATTTTTATCTTTCTGTTTGTAAATTATTTTGTTTTTTTTTTGTTTAGGCTTCGTTGAGCACGTGTGAGTTGATAATAAAGTCGCTGCTGGGAGATGAAGAGGCGAGAAGAGGAGTAGTGGTCAATGCACGATGAAATGAGCCGATGATGAGCAAGGTCTTCGTAAAAGACGTGGCTCGTGTATAAGAAAATGGCATACAAAAGGTAAACATATCGATTATTGATTCAAATTTCGTACATCGGTTTAGAAAACACATAATTTGCGATTTTCACACACCCTCCCCCCCCCCACCCTCCGACTATTTCCCAACCTTGAACATCTCTGAATGAATTTTTATTCACGGTCATCCTCGTAGTATTGCCTTTAATTTGCCACTGAACCAAACCTGTAGACCAAATTTGAGCAACTAAAAATAGAAGTCTTGGAAGACAATTTGAAATTATGACACGGATTTCATAAACCTCCCCTCCCCCGACCACTATTCTAACACGGATTGCCAAACGGTATTAATAATCGAATGCTTTTTTAGACCAAATTGCAAGGGAAATTGGATCAGAAACCCTTTCCATATCTGTAAGAGGCCTTTACTTGATTGATTTTCTATGTCATATTCTCAATGAAAACCAGGATATTACAGTACATCGACCAATGGCGGATGAGGAGGGGAATATCAATATAATTCGTTTGGGGCTTCTACAAGACATTTTTAGCCATGTCAGATATTGAAATGGATACATGAAAACGTTACGTTTTTGATTTTAAGACTTTATGCTAAAATATTAACAAGGGTATGTCTTAAGGGTGGAAAAGTTTGATAAAAATCACGATGAAAGATAAGCATGGCTGATTTTTGGACTTCATGTTGAAATATCTGAGTTATCAATTACATATCCATGATCTACAATTTTTCCCTAAAAGGGAAATTTTCCTAAATTAAAAAAAAATATTTTTTTTCGAACATTAAAATTATTTACTCTGCTTGATACCGACCAAAATCACTCTAATTCGGTCAATCGACTCATTTTGGCAGAGGATTAGATATATATGAATGGGGATGAACTTGGGTCAAAATTCAGTCATGTCCAAATTTGGGGGAGAGGGTGCAGATGGGTCAAAAACGCAAAAATTGCCTCTTTTTAAGCTAATTGATAGAAAATTAAAAATTGTATAACATATCTAAAAATCAACTTTCCAAGTCAATTTGGAGGGGAGATATGGGAGTTTTCCTACTTTTCGACCTTGGAAAAAGGCTGTGCCTTCCTTATCTTCTCACCAAAATGAGCTAAGAAGTTTAAATTTGCTATGTACATTTAGCGAGGGTCTTACACGTGCCTTTTGGGAGTTACGACTTTTTAGCTCCATTGCCCCCCTCTCCTAACAGCCTCAAAGGTGGTCTTTTAATTAGTTTTTCTCATTTTTATATTTTTTGAGTTTGTTTCTCGCATAACTCCCCTCTAAATTGAGCTAGGAATTTTAAATTAGGTGAGTACATTAAATAGGGGCCCTAGATGTAACTTTTGAGGGTCTCGACATTTTATCCTCATTTCACCCCTTTACAGCACCTTTTTTTTGTTTTTTGAAGCCCTCCAGCTCGGTGACACCTGTTGCACCTTCTGCGAATGAAGGCATGTATAATTGAGTCAAATGGAAAAAAATCGCAATAAGCTGAATTTTGGAATATGTGTTGATTATGATGTAAGTTATAAGGGAAAAAAGTTTCGCTCCCTAGGGGATGGAGCTCACCCTTTTAGAAAAATTCGTTTTCCCCCATTTCTTGCCAGGGAAGCATTTAATCAAAAAAATGCAAGACGGTAAAAATATTCTACACTGAATTCTTTACCCACTAAATTTTTCATTTTTTTCAAAACTCCACCAATACGTTTTTGAATCAGAAATTAAACGTAACTGTAGCCAAAGTAATATCTTAGGGGGGCAGTTTGTCTCAGATACTTGAGTGAATTGCTGAATCACCGAAACTGAACCTCTGCGACTTCTATTCAATCTACGTATAAAATTTTAATCCCTGGGCGAAAATAAATAAATATTTAACGTACCCAAAAATGGTATAAATAGTCTTGGACATGACCTCAAAATGTATTTATTGATACTTCCCTACTCATACGCTACATTACAGGCCAAAGACTCCCCTCCCCCCTCCAATGGCATAATTAAATTATCGCAAAATTCATCTCAACTTCAATTTTCGAGGTTGTAGAACAAGAATTTGGAAAAATTTTTGCGATTGAAGTATAGGATGGGGGCGTGAGAAGGGGAAAATCAAAATGTTATCAATTTCTTTGCATGTGTAATGCATTAATGTATTGGTTTTCGAGATCGTAGAACAAGAATATGGAAAAATTTTTGGCGATGATTGGGGCGGTGAGGGTGAGCCCTCAAAAAAGGGTGTTTTTCAGGTCACTGTTTAAATTGCGATAAAATGTAACGAAATTTCACGATATGAATGGTACTAAGCATAAATGGTAATTTCTTCTGGGAAATATTAATTTTCTTCATCCATACTGCCCTCCTCTAACCCCCCCCCCTTTTATACCCGTCTTTTTTTCAGTATTTTCCCTTAAAAACCAGGCAATGCAAGTTGAATTATACGATCAGAAATTAATGAAATACTAAGTTTCAGTGCAGATCGAACTCCCCCTGCCTTAAGTCACCTTTCCCCCCCTCCCTCGCAAAAATACGAGTGTTGGCGAATAATAAGGTGAAGAATAATTTTTTTTTCATTCGAATAACGCCCTCGTCACCTTCCTACCTTGAAATTTTTTTCGCTCTACTTGGGTTTCGTTTTGTTTAAAATCAATTTTTCTAGTATACTACTTGTATTTCCGCGTTTCTAAGGGAAAATACTGAAAAAAGCGACGTGTGTGTGGGGTAGAGATGAAGGGGTAGTATAGATGAGGAGAATTGATATTTCCGACGAAAATTCCCATTTTTGCTTAGTACGATTCGTAACGTGAAATTACATCACATTTTATCACAATTTATACTGTGACCTGAAAAACACCCTATTTTGAGGGCTCACCCCCATCGCCCCTATCATACCAACGAAAAAAAACTATAGAAGCAAAGTTGTAGAAAACTGAATCTACTTCAAATTCGTATATAACTTTTGTCACTTAAAAACTGGTATTTACAGAGATAAAACTGATTTTTCGGGGAATTTTGAAGCCCTATGTGGATTGCGCTCTACCTCTATCGATGGGGACTTTTAGTATGTTTTTTTGTGGACGTTTATCGGATATATTCTATGAAAAAAATTTTTAATCGGAATTTTCACCGTACTATTACCTAGAATGATTGGACTATAGCTACTGGTTAGGAATTTCTACGATGCAATGGGAGCGATCTAAATTTTCTTCGAATGGTGCTTCGGGTAGTAAAATTTTCTCGTTAAATGTACTCGGGATGAAAACGTTAGTTTTTTCCAATCGCATCTTCAAAGCTTTTGGCTTCGAATCTGTTAACATTGCTTTGTTTTTACTGCGTTTCTGGACGATCGTAGGATTCTGTATACCCCTCTGTCCTATAAAACAAAGGCTTGTCTGTGAAAACGTGTCAAGAATAGTATCATCTCATTTGGTGTCCCAAAAAAATTAAATTTCTTTACAGAATTGGAGCTCCTGCGAAACCAAGTTTTTAGAAAAATATTTCTAGAACTCTTCATCCTGTCGTGAAAATAATTATGAATTTAGAATTTGCGCAAAATTCCCTTCTCAACGATACCACATTTGGCCACCTTTAAGTATAAAATTGATTCCAAAAAAAAAGAGGCTCGGGTTGAAAAATCTTAGAAACCTTTTTTTCACGTAAGATGGTAAAATTGGGCCAATTTTTGAGTCATTACAATTTCTGCCTTCCTCTTCGTGCAGTACTTTTTTGTAAAAACACAGACAGCTTGGTGCTTACGTTTCTAGGAAATGGTAAAGTTCGCAACGGGATGAGCAATATAATTAACCATATGCATGCAATTAAAAGCTAAAGTATTCGTATATATTCATGACGATGATCACGTTGGCATGCAAACCACAAGTACACTACACATTTGCTGTTTAGTTAATCGAGCATTTTTATCATTATTATTTTTTTCATCAACCGACACGATGTTTACAAAAATGTACACTGGTACACACGCATAATACATATTTTTGGTATAAGTACAGATTAAATAGCACGGTAGTAGTGGTGTATGCTTCGGACGACCATTGCAATATACTTGTAATAATTTATACGAGTACTTCTACTCTTATAGATAGATATGTCTCCGGCTGAAGCGAAGGTTTGTTTACTGCGCAGCTTGCCTATTTACCGTTTTCGTATTACCTCAGTTCGGTAACGATTCTTGTGTAGAATTTTAATTGGCTTTGCTATCTTTTTTAATTAATTTGATTAGCATATTTTTCGTGCCATTTGCGTTCCTCTCTTTTCATCGTACTATAAAGTATGGCGATCGTTGCTGCGCTGTGCTAGAATCAACTTATATGCACGTACGTATGTGGACAAAATAAATACACAATTTTCGCATACTTACGAGAAAATCAACAATAAGATGTGACGACGAAGGCAGAGGAATATCGGGGTATTGAAATTTAAAAAAAAAAAAAAAAAAACTTTATTCTTCTCAATTTCTAATTTATTGCCAGTATTATTTCTTTATTACGATCGTTTGTTAGCCTATTTCAGTCGAGCGAAAAATTTCCATTGTAGTTTAATTAATTTGGGTATATCAACGTGTTGATTTTCGCGTTTCCTTTTATACGTATTTTGTACTCAGTGTGCACATAGATTCATCAAAGAGTTTATTTATTTTATTTTTATTTTTATTTTTTTTTTTTTTAACATAGATGAGCTTTGAAGGACGTGTGATTTGGTCGAAGAATAATTTTCGTAGAATTTTTTCTCCGAATAGGGTACATAGAAGGAGAAGAGAGAGAGAAAGAGAGAAAGAGAGAGAGAGAGAGGCGATGGCAGCGGATCTCATAATGAATGCTGAATGCTTCGAAACGTCGTGTAAATTTCTTCTCGCTTTGTATTCTCGCTTGTAATTGATTAAAAATTGCGAATCGAGTGGGCCATCTGGTTAGTTTCGCGGAAATTGTTCCATAGGCAATGTATTTGTATTATGTGTAAGTGTATGTCATGTCGCCTCGATGGCTTTTCGGCTCCATTTTTAATAATCTACATTATGAATATTTCCGTACCAAGTTCGCTCAGTACTATTGCTGTACTTAAAGAGTCTCTTTGTATTGTTATAGCATCGTTAATCGAATAAAATGGCCATCTTTGCTTTTGTTCGTAATAAGTAAATGTAGGTTAGGTACTAGTTTCCATTAACTGATAAAAGCCACAGGTTTTTATCGAGCACAATCATTACGTATCGACTATCAAATGCTCATTACAAGTCAAAACGACCCCATATCTGATCATGGGTTTTTACTAGTTTTACTCATAGGTAATGGTGAAGTAATTGCCGTAATTTCGATCCTTATCCTGTTGCAGGTGGATGTGGTGGTCCTCACAGTTTTTCAACAATTTCAATTTCTCGTCAAATGGCTCGAGTTTTAAAGTTCATATTTCTCGATGAATTTAATCTAAAATGAATCCGTTCGCGTGATTTTGTAAAAGAATTGAAAACATTGTCAAAATTCATTTTAAAAAATTTCTAATTAAAGTTGAACTTTCGAAATGAAAGATCAACTTTTCATAATGAGCGTATGTATTTAGAGCTGAAACAATTACCATGAACATAGGTACCTCTTTATGTTTGTCTCATTCAATAAATTTTCAAATTAGCATCTCACAACGCCCCTAAAAAGCAAAGAGATCCTTAATTTTTGTTTAAAAAAAAGCATCGCCTTACGTAAATTTCTGAGCCTGATTTTCGTTGTAATGAAAATGAACGAATTGTTCCATTAATACAATAAGAATAAGGATTACTTTGCAATGTCTACGGGTACAGGTAGATATTGCAGTGTACCAATGAGCAGCTGAAGCCTCCAAAAGACATAACTAGGATCCTTACTAAATTTTAATAGCAAATCTCAACTTCCTCACTCAGGCCCGGCGAGAGAGGGGGGCAAAAGGGGCAAGATGCCCCGGGCCCCAGCTGTTTTCAAGGGCCCCGCGAACTCGCAAAAAAAATGAAATAAATAAAAAAATAAGCATTCTTCATTTTTGGGATCTTTCACT